>CAIGRP010124877.1:0-16681 GCA_903798385.1 Fraxinus cuspidata | reverse complement strand
ATACCACTGATGAAATTTTATAGTTGGTAGGAGAAATAAGTAAATTAGATTGGAAAGACTTGGTGGTTTATGTGATTTTAAATTGGACAAGATATTTGAAGGAGGAAAAATTTACTTTATTGAGAAATAGAATTTTATAATGGTAAGAGATTTTTACAATAACAATGCTTTAAGACTTCTTCACAACAATTGAAGTGGTAAACCTTATTTATAGCATAGAAAAGTTGGTGGCTTACCTCTAGAAAATTCTTATTTTTTTCATTATTTTATTTTACTTGGCCCTTGAGGAATTCTAAAATTTTCTGATATTTTTATTATTTTATATTTTAATTTTGCTTACTTCCCAAGAATTTCTAGTGAATTCTAGAAATATGCGACAGTGTTAATAGAAATTCTGAAAGCAACTTTTTGCATTCAAAATTCTTCATTTTGGCTAAAATTTGTCTCTATGTTTCACGCCTTTGTGGTTATATGCATGCAAAATTTTTACAGGCCCTGCAACATAATTATTTTTGTTTATTAGTAGTAAAGTTTCTGATATCCTCTAATTTTTTTGGAAAACACATATCTGGAAAAGTTTATAAAGGTACAAAGTTTCAGCGAATTATTTGCACTTAAAATCCATATTTAGTCTTCTATAATTTATTTGCACTTAAAATCCATAGTTAGTCTTCTATAATTTTCTGAAGCACATTTTTTGTTTTCCTGTTTAAAATTTTCTTCTTGAAACATGAATCCAATTAGTTGTATATTCTGTGCATGGTCCATGTTTAGTATGTTGTATTCCACTGGATTGTATAATATAATGAACAAGATCTTAATTTTTTTGACTTCTTAATACTGTCCATGATGCGGACATCCATCGAGAATTATTTTTCTATTGTGGATTTTTTTTTGTATTATTTATGTTTTCTATTATTGGACTTGTATTATTGGGTTGGCCCAAATCGGGTTATATTTTACTATTTATATTGTTTTTTCTTTATAATTGAGACAGTTGATGAATGAAATAAATAATTTGTGGTTGTTGCCAATGTTTCCTCCTTTTTCCTATTCTTCTTCTCCTTCTTCTATTGTTTTCTTTTATGCTATTCTTGCCTCTAATTTCCTTTTCTCTATAGATTCGTTACTCATTCTCCATTAATTGGTCCCGCATCAGTCCATTGCCGTCGAATCACTGAAGTGGTTACTTTCTCTGGTTCAACCTACTTGTACGTTTTTCACTGAAGTTGATGTTTGAAATGAGCTACAGGTTGTCAAGGAGAGAAAATGGAAAGAAGTTACTGCTGTTTTCAGATTCCCTTCTTCAGCAACAAATGCTTCTTTTATACTTCGCAAATACTATATTTCGTTGCTTTACCACTACGAACAAATTTAAGGCCAAGTGTTGGACTCCTTTGTCTACTGGTGTGTTTAAAAGTTTTAAAATCTTAACTTTCTTTTTAGATTTTTTTTTTTTTAATTATGGAGAAAAATCTTTTAGAGATGCTTTGCTAAATGTGTCCACAATTACTGCTCCGCCTCATGTATTGATTGAACACATCCTATCACCACCAAACTAAGAAGCTTCACCACAGAAGATTATAAATACTGCTACGTCTTTACCTAAAGGTAGTCTTCTTCTTCTCCTCTTCCTTCATTTCTTCATATTTTTTTCTTTTCCAATTTTTGCATATGTTGTTGAATTTATGAGCTTTCTCGACACGGACTGTTGACAATTATGTAGGACTCGTCTCTTTTGGGAAAATAAAGTGGTCCCCACTATTTTAAAACTAATTATATATTTTAATAAAATGAATTACGGAAACACAGTTTTCGTCGTAGAAGAATTTAAACAGACAAGTTACTTGTGAGATTCCCTAGCATAGCCCAATAAGCTTGTGAAAGCCACAAGATTGATATGATTAAAGAGGTCCCACTGTGCTTTCCTCCGACCTCTATGTCTCGTACTCTTAACTTGATATGATAGAAGGCTTTAACTAATATTTATTTCTTTCTTGCTTGCTTAAAAAGATTATGTTACCTAAGCAAATCAGTTGATTAATGTGAAAATGATTATTTTCCCTTCACCTACCAAATATGCT
Organism: Fraxinus cuspidata; assembly: GCA_903798385.1. NCBI lineage: Eukaryota > Viridiplantae > Streptophyta > Magnoliopsida > Lamiales > Oleaceae > Fraxinus > Fraxinus cuspidata. The sequence goes on along the minus strand of CAIGRP010124877.1, from coordinate 14,597 downwards.
AGGGGAGGGGACGGTGGCACAAATTCTTAAGTGCACAGAAATTGCACAACAGGTTCTGTAGCTACATTGGATCATAAAAAAACCATGGTGGTCTTCGGGTAAGAGTGACTATTGAGATCCAAAAATCAATCTAAGAGCACTCGCCCATGCCCTCTTCCCATCCTCCAACCTCTTATATTTCATTGATTTACCCCTACGAACGAATTTACTTCTTGAAGGCCAAGTGTTGGACTCCTTTGTCTAGTGGTGCATTTAAATGCTTTAAAATATTAAATTTCTTTTTAGATGCATTATTTTTTTAATTATGGAGCAAAATCTTCTGCAGCTGCTTTGCAAAAAGTGTCCACAATTACTGCTTCACCTCATGGATTGGCTGAACGCATCCTATCACCACAAAACCATGATGCTTCACCACAGAAGATTGCAAATACTGCAACGTCTTTGCCTGAAGGTAGTCATCTTCCTCTCCTCTTCCTTCATTTCTTAACATATTTTTTTTTTTTTTTTGTTTTTTCAAATTTTGCTTATGTTGTTGAATTTGTGAATTTTTCGACACGGAGTATACTGTTAACAATTATATGTTGGACTCATCTCTTGTAGGAAAATGAAGTCCTATTAATTTAAAACTAATTATATATATTAATCACTCTAGTTTTGAGTTAATTAAGAGCTGGTTCAAGTCAAATGAATTACCTGAAACACAGTTTTATTGATAGAAGAAATTGAAACACATGATATTTGTGAAAATGCCTAGAATAGCCAATAAGCCTGTGAAAACCACGATATTGATATAATAGAAGAAGCCCACTTACCCACTCTGCTTTACTTCGATTGCTATAAGTTCATACTAACTTGATATGCTAGAAGACTTCAATGTTTAGTTCTTTCCTGCTTGATTAAAATGGTTGAAGTTACCTAATCCTCTAGCAAATATTTGATTTAATGTGAACATTATTATTTACCCTTCCTTCACCTACCAAATATGCTGGGGGAGGGGGTGGTGACACAAAATTCTTAACTGTATCAACATTACACTGACATTGCACAACAGGTGTACATTGCACAACAGATGTTGCAACTGCATCGGATTATAAAAACCTTAAGAGGCCTTTAGGTTAGAGGGACTATTGAGATCAAAAATATTAATCCAAGAACACTCACCCCTCACCTCTTTCCATCCTCTGCCCTCCTACTAGTGATGTATTCCAACAATTTAATCACTTTTCTAAGTTTTGTCGAAAGAATTAGATGGAGTCCTGTTAGATATAGTATTAGAGGCTTTCCAAATTTTAGGTTATTAACACAAAAACGAGAATGATATGAAAATAAATTAGTCAAAACCAGAGGCACTAAAATACTAGAAATATAATCAATTAAACTTAAGTTTAGCGAGGGATATAATATCTAAAGAGGGTAGCTTGTGGGCCAGAGAGTAAAGTGACATGAGCCACAACTGACCTCTAACATTAAAGTATGATATTAGACAAGATAGCAGCGCTAGATTGTGTAAATCTCGTCTCTCCCCATTCTCCGTCTAATTTATCATTCTTCTATCTGTCTCTTCCTTTCTCTTGTCTTATCCTCTCTCTCTCTTCTTCCTCAATGGTTCTATACTTCTATTGTTCGCTACAAGCAATTCTTGAAGCTTATGTCTGGAGTTATGTATATTTGCATCTTATCTTGAATTGTTCGTGTACAATTCTTGATATGCTAGAAGATTTCAACTAATATTTATTTCTTTCTTTCTTGCTTAATAGGTTTAAAGTTACTTAAACCTTTGACAAATCAATTGATTTAATGTGAATATTATTATTTCCCCTTCACAAGCAAATATGCTTCAGGAGGGGACAGTGAGACAAAATTCTTATCTGCACCAACATTGCACAGAATTTGCACAACATGTGTACATTGCACCGACATTACACAACATGTGTTGCAGATGTATCGGATTATAAAAACCATACTGAGATCCAAAATATTAATCCGAAAACACTCACCCCACCCCACTTCCCATCCTTCGCCCTCCTACTAGAAGTGTATTTCAATATTTTAAGCAGCTTTCTTAATTTTTTCGAAAGAATTAGATGGAGTCTTGTTAGATATAGTATTAGAGACTTTTCCAATTTTAGATTACATTTTTTTAACACAAAACCGGGAATGATGTGAAAATAAATTACCCAAAACTAGAGGCGCTAAAAAACTAGAATTACAATCAATTTAGCTTAAGTTTACCGACGAAATAATAGCTAAAGAGGCTAGCTAGGGGGCCTCTTTGGTCCACCGTGGAGAGTAAAGTGACAAGAGTCACAACTAAACTCTGACATTAAAGTATGACATTAGACAAGATAGCATTGCTAAGATTTGTAAATCTCTTCGCTCCCCATTCTCTCTTTCTTCTATCTCTCTCTTTCTTTCTCTTCTCTTATCCCCTCTTTCTCTTCTTCCTCAACAGTTGTTTACTATGAATAATCTGCTGGAGTTATGTATATCTGCATTTTATCATGAATTGTTCGTGTACAATTCTTAGATTTGGTATTAGAACCACTTTTGGTCTTAGATTGATTAATTGATTGTTTTCCTACATTGATTTTCTTTGCGATATTGAATTTGGCATATGAGTGGTGAGAAATCCAATTTTAATATGATGTGTAACAAATTTTAAAAATATTCTGTAACTTAAAAATAACTTTTACTTCATTTTAAGCTTATTAGCGAAACATGCTCTAAAGCTTTCCCGGTTAGAATAGGTTTTGGAGCCTTCTAAGGTTTGAAGAACCCGTAGATGTACATTGTTCCAGCCAAAAAAAAAACCAATTCCAAGAACTTAAAGTTTAGTTTGTAAGCTAAGAAATCTATACGTTGGCCAAAATAGACCTCTTACTAATGGTATATTGTGATTAACCTGGTATTAGTATTTGATTTTGTGGAGAATAATGTCGATGACTGTATGTACCCTAGATTAGTTGGAGTAAATATATTTCTTAGTACTATATGTGAACTATATCTTAATTGTAAGAAGAGAATTCAGTCTATTACATGGGACATAATTTCTATTGAGAAGTTTGAAATGAAATATATGGGTAGAAAGTCTTTTGTGTTGTTTGCACAGTGGTTTGAAAAGATATAAAACAGAACTTTGTTTTCTAGTTTCAACAACCACCATGAAAGGGGAAAATTTTAGTTTGAATCAATATCCTCACAACGGATTAGAAAAAATATCAAATGAAATTGTGTAGGAAAAATAAGTTTTGGCAGCCATAAGAGAATGATATTTTCCTTCTTTATTTGCTATTTTCAAGTCTTGAAGGGAGGTACAATTCTAGGAAAAATTATTTTTTTACCTTTTGATTCTTGCACACATTTAGCACCATCACTGTTTATCCCATTGTCTGGAGTGATCGATGGAAAGTTTGAAGATGGATATCTTGTAACTGTCAAAATTGGCTCGGTAGATTTCAAAAGGTAGCACCATCGCCGTTTATCCCAGTGTCTGAAGTGATCGATGGAAAGTTTGACGGTGGATATCTTGTAACTGTCAAAATTGGCTGAGAAGATGTCAAAAGGAGTTCTTTATCAGGTTCCAAAATATGAAGCATAAGAAGTACATCATTGTGGGCTAGCCAATAATATGGACAGTTCATCATCAAAACCAGGAGTGCATCGTAGAAATAGGAGGAATAAATCTGAAATGAAAAGAAGGGAACCTCCACTACCGAAGCAAAATACAAGTGGGTACAACTTTTTCTTTGCCGAACATAACTCCAAGCTGAAACCTCTTTATCCTGGAAGGGATCAAGAAATCAGTAAGATGATTGGTGAACTATGGAATAACCTAAAAGAACCAGAAAAATCTGTAAGCTCCAACTCGTCCACAAAATGAGACTCAGAAATTTTTTTCCTAGTTTTTTTTTTCCCTCTTTTTTTTAACATTTACATCAAGTTCTGTAACTATTCTCGCATGCAACAAATTTTGGTGTATTCAGGTTTATCAGGAGAAAGCACTCAGGGATAAGGAAACATACAGGCTAGAATTGGAGGACTACAATAAAAGACAGAGGACTGGACAAATTATCAACAGTGCAGTGCCAGTGCAGCAGTTTCTGTTAGATATTTATACAATAAATATAATATGTGAAAGAAATAATTAATTCATATGAAGTGCCAAAATGGTGGAAAGTGTGGAATTTGTGTGGGAGGTCGAGGGTTCGAGTCACATCTCACACATAATATTAAAAGGTCTTTGATTGGGGCCTTGGCTTTCTTGATTCTAATAATAATAATTATTATTTTTAATCANGTGGAAAGTGTGGAATTTGTGTGGGAGGTCGAGGGTTCGAGTCACATCTCACACATAATATTAAAAGGTCTTTGATTGGGGCCTTGGCTTTCTTGATTCTAATAATAATAATTATTATTTTTAATCATTTTCGAAATTATTTAATGGGTCAACTAGCTAGTAAAATATGAACGTTTTTAACTATTCAGTATTGACAACCAACATTATCACTAGCATAAAAAATTGCAAATAATACTGGATCATGGTGGAGGAGTTATATCATTTTTCTGCCTATATAAACACACATCTGGGCATTAGAAAATTACTGCAAATATGAATTGTATCTTCCTATTCAGTAAAATATTATACTCAATTTTACATATTTTCTGGAGTACATTTGAGTGTTCTGAAAACCATTTGTGATTGCTGCACAATTTGTTTATTTGATCGTTGTATCCTGGAGGTGATTGCCCATAGAGGTCGCAGCAGTTATCGACGAGCAATTTTGCTTTAGGACATCGTGCTGTCACGAGATTCAATCAGTTGATAAATTTTATTTCTGCACTTTACTGCATTGAAACTAGTAATATTTCTAACAGTTTTATCCAATTGAAAATGAAGGCTTAATGGATCTCGATTTGAATGTTCAAATTGAAGGTGAAACCTCTACTCAAATGGTGGAAAAGGAAACAAGTTATGACAAAAGTAACTTGGAAGGTTTTGAAAAGGTGAACTGGAAATGGGGGGGCATCTTTCCAAGTTTTAACGGAGGTTAAAATTGTGAACATCGAGATTTCACAGATTGAAGAAGCATGGTGCCTACAGACAGGACGAGACATGATTGGATGCGAGGACAACAGTCCAAGATATGGACAAATTATCAAGAATGCAGTGCCAATGCAGCAGTTTCCTCCAATGCTAGATACAGGCTTGATGGATCTCGACAAGAATGTTAAAGTTGAAGGTGATTTGGTGAAACTGCTGCTCACATGGTGGAGAATGAGAGGTATTCTGACAAAAGAAACTTGGTAGGCAATGCAAAGGCGGATGAGGAAATGGGAGCATCTTTCCAAGCTGCAATGGAGATTAAAAATGTGAACATCAAGATTTCACCTGATGAAGCATCTGAGTTGCAGACAGGACGTGATGTGGTTGGGTGCAAGGACAAAAATCCTGGACATGGACATATTATCAACAGTGCAGTGCCAGTGCGGCAGTTTCATCCAATGGCAAATGAAAGCTTAATGGATCTTGATATGAATGTTCAAATTGAAGGTGAAACCTCTGCTCAAATGGTGTAAAAGGAAACTGATTCTGACAAAAGCAACTTCTGAAAAAGTGGACGAGGACTTAGAATCGGGGGCACCTTTCCAAGTTGTAAAGGAGGTTAAAATGTGAACTTCAAGATTTCAAAGAATTAAGAAGCATCAGGGTTGCAGAAGGGATGAGACGTGGTTGGATGCGAGGACAACAGTCCGGACATGGACAAATTATCGAGAATGCAGTACCAATGTAGCAGTTTCCTCCAATACTAGAAGCAGGCTTGATGGCAAGGCCAGCCCTAATATTTTGGGGGTTTTATGCCAACTTCAAATATGGGGCCCCTATGAATATTAAGTCATTGTTTGATAGAAGTTAAAATCAAATGTTTAGCGGATTTTCATGAAAGTTGATGCAATATGTGGTTATGAAATTCGTGGTTAAAATTAATTGTTAACTTTGACTTAAAAATAATTAAATACGATTAAAAAATAATTAAACATAATCAAAAAATTGGAAGACAAAATTTAAGATTTAAACTTCAACACAAACACACACAAAAAAATAATAATAAGTGGATCGGGAAAATTCCAAACTAGATTACATAACACGAAGAGAAATATTAATTTAATTAAAACATTAATCAATACAACGACACTAAAAAATTGGGAAAAAATGGACAAATAAAACGAAATGCAAGAATTTAGAGAGAGAGAGAGAAATGAACACATATGCCTTTAGCAGCAACTCTTTGAATAAGTGTAAAACCCGCCATGAGAGCATTAGAAAAAAGTAATAGCCATAAATTTGGAAGAGAGAAAAGTGACATTTTGTTTATTGTTAAGAAAAAGAAAAATGATGGTTGGGAAGATAAATGGTCAAATTAATTAAATATAGAGAAAGTAATTGCTTGTGAGATATTTATGTGTTACATAAATCTATGCGATAAGTTTTATGTCACTTATATGATTTTTTTTAGAGATGTTTGTATTTCCAAATTTTATTAGTTTCTTATAATTCTAATTTAAAGATTTTTGTAATTTTAATTTTCGTTTTTCTTTAACCAGTTAATTAACCTCACGTAATTTGGGGCCTTTAACAAAACAGGGCATTAGGCGATCGCCTACACCGCCTATAGTCAGAGCGGGCCCTGTTGATGGATCTTGATAAGAATGTTCAAGTTGAAGGTGAAACTACAGATCACACGGCAGAAAATGAGATGTATTCCGACAAAAGAAGCTTGGTAGGTAATGCAACGGCGGACGTGGAAATGGGGGCGTAGACTTCCATGCTGTAATGGAGATTAAAAATGTGATCATCAAGATTTCACCAGATGAAACATCTGAGTTGCACACAGGACGAGACGTGGTTGGGTGCAAGGACAACAATCCTGGACATGGACAAATTATCAACAGTGCAGTGCCAGTGCATTAGTTTCATCCAATGGCAGATGATGGCTTAATGGATCTCTATATGAATGTTCAAATTGAATGAAATACCCCTGCTTATATTGGCAGAGAATGAGAAGAGTTCTGCAGAAGGCATTCAGATCTGTTTGAAAAGACCAGCTATGTTGAAATTGGAAAATGTGCAGACCCTAGGGTCTTGCAAGATTCGGATTTTTTTATGGAAAATCGATGCTCTGGCTCAAAATAGATACTGTACCTCAACGAGTAGTGAGCATCACATGACGATAATCAATCAAATGGTATAGAAGGGCCTTTCCTTTGAACAAAAGTCAAGCATTCAGATTCAAAATTCTCTAGACTCATTCCATCAGGAATTGCCAAACCATTTGACCCTTCATCCATTATGCTTCTAAGCCTTGACGGGCCAACAAAATTTGTTGTCTGGGATCTGGTTTGATACACATTAAATGTAAATCATAGCTCACCCTATACAATTTCAACATGGGCTAAATAAGTGTGAGCCAGCCTAATTTACACCCTCTAACAACTATGACATTTTCCTGAATAAGACTTATTTGAACCATATAAGCTCATGAATTTTAGAAATTAAAATAGCAAGAATCAGTTGAGCATGTTTGACTTTTCTTCTTTCTAAGAAAGAGGCAGAAAAAATAAATAATACTTGCTTCTTTCTTGCTTTTCTTTTTTTAAAAACTAACATAATCATCAATTCTAAATCAAACAAAATGGCCAAAAAGGTATACATGAAGTAAAATGTTTACAGATCATGCTCAAGCAAACAAAAATATTTCGTAACCGAGATCTATCTATTTATATGTTTGATGAACATATATGCCTCCTGAATCAACATTAGACCTTGTTCTATGATAAACATAAAGCACACATACTTATAGCTCGCTTGATGTGATATACTGCAGAAAGCGTTGGACATGATTAAAGATGAAAAATAAGTTAAAATTTTATTTATGAAATGTAATGTTCAATGATGCGCACCAAACATGTCATCAAAGAACAAGAATTTCTGGATTTTCATGATCAAATCCAGCTTGAGTGCTCATGAATCTGAAACAAGAGGTGCATCCCAGATTGTATCCATGTCCAGAGATGGAATTCTGCTTAACTGAACTGTATCAATATCTGATAACCTTTCTTGAATATTCTACTTGTTCTCAATCACTTGATACAGTGGCAAATCAATTGATTTAATGTTAACATGATTATTTCCCTTTCACCTATCAAATATGATGGGGGAGGGGGTGGTTACATAAAATTTTTTAAGTGCACCGACATTACACAACAGGTCAGCTGCATTGGACAATAAAAAACCTTAGTGACCTTTGGGTTAGATAGACAATTGAAATCCAAAAATTAATCTAAGAACACTCGTCCCTCCCCTTTCCCATCCTCCACCCTGCTACTATATTTCATTGCTTTACCACTACGAATAAATTAATTACTGGTGCGTTTAAATATTTTAAAATCTACACTTTCTTTATAGATGCTTTTTTTTTTTTGAACATTATGGAGCAAAATCAGTTGCAGATGCTTTGATGTGTCCACAATTACTGCTCCACCTCATGGACTGGCTGGACACGTCCTATCACCACAAAACCAAGAAGCTTCACCACAAAAGATTATAAAGACTGCGATGTCTTTGCCTGAAGGTAGTCTTCTTCTCCTCCTCTTCCTTCATTTTCTATATATATATTTTTTCTAATTTTTGCTTACGTTCTTGAATTTGTGAATTTTCTTGACACGGAGTATTCTTTGGACTATTATGTGTAGGACTTGTCTATTGTAGGAAAATAAAGTGGTCCCCATTATTCTTAAGCTGATTATTTATTTTAAGCACTATAGTTTTGAGTTAATTAAAAGGTGGTTCAAATCAAATGAATTACCTGAGATAGAAATTGAAATGGATAGCTAGGTTATTTGTGAGAATCCCGATCATTGCCCAATAAGCATGTGAAAACCACGGGATTGACATGGTAGAAGAAGCTCACTTATCTACTTTCTTTCGGCTGATATAAGTCTCATACTCTTAACTTGATATGCAAGAAGACTTCAACTGGTATTTATTTCTTTCTTGCTTGCTTAAAAGGTTAAAGTTACCTAATCTTGTGGCAGATCAATTGATTTAATGTGAACATGACTATTTCCCCTTCACCTAACATATATGCTGGGGGAGGGGATGTGACACAAAATTCTTAATCCAAGAACATGCCCCTCCATGGGGAATGGACAAGAGCCACAAGTGACCTCTGACATTAAAATATGATATTAGACAAGATAGTGGCATTAAACTTTGTAAATATCATCTCTCTCCATTCTCTCTCTAATCTCTCTTTTCTTCTCTCTCTCTCTTCCTTTCTCTTCTGTTATCCCCTCTTTCTCTTCTTCCTCAATAGATTTATTGTTCGCTACAAGCAGTTCTTGAAGATTATAGCTGAAGGTACGTATATGTGTGTAACCTATTGATGAAAAAATTTCTTAGCTCTGGTAAGGCACCTTGATGGAGAAGCTTTCATATATGTAATGAAAGGAGAGTGTAGGAGCAGTTTACCAAGATTGGGGGAATTGCTTCTAAGTTAAGTTCCTTGAGCTTGAAATTTTCAAACCATTTTCAGCTCATTCTCAATCCTCTCCCTTCAGAATATGGACCATTCAATGTTTCTTATGACTCACATGACAGAAGTTAGTCAGATAATGAATTACGGGTCGTTATGATCAAGTGATGGGAATTTCCAAACCCTACCCAATTATTTCAGAAGGTTTACTCTTTCTGAAATTCCTTAATATCTGTCCACGTGAATCTTCACTTAAAGAAAATATGTTTCTAAACCTAAATGAATGGACTAACACTCAGTTGTTTAAATTACTTCAGCAAGTTTCAAGTAAAATTACCTGAGTAAAACTACTATGGAATTCCATGTTATAGAAAAGTTTCAACAAGCTTAAGAAGAAATTGACTTAATAACAGTCTAGTCTTGCACTCACATTTTGTAAAAATATATAAAAAATAAAAAAAACTATTATAACTGGGTTTAGGTGGTGGTTGGTCGAAGGTCCACGGGCCATGCATTAAATCTATACTGGTATATGCTAATGAAGTATTCATTAAAGAGCCAACAAAAAAACCATCCTATGCAGTTGAATCATGAGATAATTTAGTATTGTGTTATCGATGAAGAAGCAATGAATATTCTTCTTGGACTAATATTCTTATTCTCATTGGAGTTGGGTTTTGATCATATAGGGTTTTTAGATTTTATGTTCACTCTTAAGTTAGTATTTTTAGGTTTCCAATTAGCTTTATGGTTACTTTTCCTAGTTCTTTAAGCTTTTCGATCTGCAATAGGTTTTTAGACATTTTTTTAGTGAGTTGGAGAGAGTGGCTAAGTTTAAAAGTTGCTTTTCTACATAGTAAGTTATGTTATTAAAAGAAGTAACATTTAAAATTATGTTTGGCGAAAAGAGAAGCTTAAAAGTAACTTTTACTTCTTTTTAAGCCTATTAGCCAAATATGCTCTAAAGCTTTCCTAGTTTGAATAGGTTTTGGAGCCTTTAAAGTTAGAACCTATAAATATGCATTATACATAGGCCAAAATAGACCTCTTACCAATAATATATTGAGTTTCACCTGATTTAGTATTTGATTTTGTGGAGAATATTATGGATGAGTGTATGTATCTTAGATTAGTGGAGTAAATAAATTTCTTTGTACTATATGTGAACAATATAGTTATACTAATGCAAGAAGAGATTTCAGAATATTACACGGGACATATAATTTCTATTGAAAAGTTTGAAATGAAATATATGGGTAGGAAGTCTTGTGTGTTGTTTGCACAGTGGCTCGCAAAGATACCACCCAGAACTTTGTTTGCTAGTTTCAACAATTATCATGAAAGAAGACAATTGTAGTTTGAATCAATATCCTCACAATGGACTAGAACAATATCAAATGAAATTGTGTAGGAAAGTATATGCTGGCGGCCATAAGAGAGAGATTTTCCTTCTTTATTTTCTATTTTCAAATCTTGATGGTATAATTGTAGGAAAAATAATTTTTTTTCCTTTTGATTCTTGCACACATTTAGCACCATCGCCGTTTATCCCAGTGTCTGAAGTGATTGATGGAAAGTTTGAAGGTGGATATCTTGTAACCGTTAAAATTCGCACATAGTATTTGAAAGCTTTCTTTATCAGATTCCAAAATCTGAAGCACAAGAAGTACATCATAGTGGACTTACCAATAATATGGACAGTTCACCATCATTGCTTCGTAGACATAGGAGGAAGAAATCTGAAATGAGAGGATGGGATCCTGCACATCCAAAGCAAAATATAAGCAGTTACAACTTTTTCTTTGCAGAACAACACTCCAGGCTGAAACCTCTTTATCCTGGAAGGGATCGAGAAATCAGTAAGATGATTGGGGAAATATGTAACAACTTAAAAAACCTGAAAAATCAGTAAGCTCCAACTCGTGCACAAAATGAGACTCAGAGACTGTTTTTTCCTTTTTTTTCTTTTTTGTTTAACATTTAAATCAAAGTTCTGTAACTATATTGGCATGCAACAAATTATGGTGTATTCAGGTTTATCAGGAGAAAGCACTCAGGGAAAAGGAAAGATGCAGACTACAAATGGAGGACTACAATAAAAGACAGAGGACTGGACAAATTATCACCAGTTCAGTGCCAGTGCAGCAGTTTCATCCAATGGCAGACGAAGGCTTAACGGATCTCAATATGAATGTTCAAATTGAATTAGTTGGTTTTGATGTTTTTACATTGGAAAGATAAAGTAGTTTTTTTTTATTCGAAGGTATGAATGATCTATTATATTAATATTTTAGGCAATTTTCTTGGCATAGTACACGACAATCATGACTTTGTTCTATTAATGTGTCAACCGTCCTTGGTTTGAAATTAGGTAAATTTCTTTGTTTGAGTTTGAAATGAATTGCACATGTATAATTAAAAGACGAACAAGTAAATTGAGCCAATTACATGAAAAACACGTGGCTTTATAATGTAATATAAATATTATGGATGGTTTACACATATATCTCACATGGAATGATTATGGTATACCTTAAATAAGTACTCCAAGTTGGGAATAATAGATGGATGATATTTTTACCGGATGGAACAGGCATATAGACACGGCAATAGAGAAAAGGTTTTGAGAACGTGAAATAGTTGCTTTTCCAACAATTCTTTTTATCAATCAAGGTAGGGTTTCGAGGTGCAAGTGGCTTGTCCTATTTAATTTTATACTGTTAATGCTGATGAATTTACACAATATGATATGATATATGATAATGGCCATTTGGTATAAATGATATGAAGTGTTATGAGCTCTTACTGGATTTTAAAGATATGATACGATGATACGATTATTTTGATGCATGAATTAATATTTTTATTCGTAATTACACAATACTTGTGTCCTACTAAGTATTCTTATATACTCACCAATTTCCTACCCTACCCTATCTCACAGGTTAGTACTGGTATTGTTGGAGTGTGGCGGTTCAATGGTGTGGTTGTGCCTCAGTTCATAGACTAAAATCTGAAATTCAAGCACGTAACCTTATTTCTTTTTTATTTGATTGCAATAGACATTTATTTTTAATTAAATGCTCGGACATGTTTTTTAAGTGTAATTGTTTACTTTCTAGTAATTTAATTAGTACTTCCATTTCCTTAAATGTTTAAGTTACATTTTGAGGTTCTTATTTGAATTTATAATATTTGGTGTGAATTCAAAGTTGTTTACCTTTTCACAAATTTAATTGGCCGCCATACACATCCATAATAATATATTCATCCCATGGTCACTCAATACAAATGATTTAGATACATTTGTTCACAAAATATATAAGGTGTTGCTCTAATAAAAATCATGCGTATATGTCAGAATCCATTGTTGTTTTCACTAATTGCATAAAAAGAATAAATAGAACATATGTTAAATGCTTTACTCTTTGATTTGACACTAATTTATTTTTGGACAATTAAATGGCATTTTATTTCTTCTTCGTTTTGTCCATATCATTTTTTAAAAATTGTAATGTACAATTTAAAGGAAATTGTTTGTAATGATTCATATTTAATTTATTTTTTTAATAATAAAATTTAGGTCGTTACAAAACCAACTTGGAAGGGTCTGAAAAGGTGGATGAGTACTTAGAAACATGGGCACCTTTCCAAGTTGTAATGGAGGTTAAAAATGCGAACATTGAGATTTCAAAGAATGAAGAAGCATCGAGTCTGCAAACGGGACGAGACGTGGTTGGATGCTAGGACAACAATTCGGGATGTTAAGGATATAATCCCACATTGAATAAAGATGTAAACATAAACCAACTTATAAATGAATGTGTTACTCATTTTAATTAGGTTGACATTTTAAGATGGAACTCCAATTCTTAACATGAAATCAGAGTCCATTAATCTCTAACAAGCAATTCGATCCAGTAAGACTCCAAAAGTGAGTATACGAATTTCAAGATTGGTTTGCTCAAACGAGCCACCATCTTACGGGGGTATATTAAATGATAGAATCCCACATCGAATAAAGATGTAAACATAAATTAACTTATAAAAGATTTAGTTACCTCTCTTAATAAGATTGACCTTTTAAGATGGAACCTTAATTGTTAACACGGGACATACAAATTATGAAGAATGCAGTGCCAATGCAGCAGTTTCCTCCCATGCTAGATGCAGGCTTGATGGATCTCAGCGAGAATGTTCAAGTTGAAGGTGAAACTGCTGCTACACGGCGGAGAATGAGATGTATTCTAACAAAAGCAACTTGAAAGGTAATGCAAAGGCGGATGCGGAAATGGGGCATTGTTCCAAGCTGCAATATTGGAGATTAAAAATGTGAACAAGGAGACTCCACCGGACGAGACATGGTTGCGTGCAAGGACAACAATCCTGGACATGGACTACTTATCAACAGTGCAGTGCCAGTGCAACAATTTCATCCAATGGCAGATGAAGGCTTAATGGATCTCGGTATGAATATTCAAATTTAGGGTGAAACCTCTGCTCAAATGGCGGAAAAGGAAACAAGTTCTGACAAGAGCAACTTGGAAGGGCCTGAAAAGGTGGACGAGGACTCAGAAACGGGGACACCTTTCTAAGTTGTAATGGAGTTTAAAAATGTGAACATCGAGATTTCAAAGAATGAAGAATAATCAGGGCTGCAGACTCGAAGAGACCTGGTTGGATGCGAGGACAACAGTACGGGGCATGGACAAATAATCAAGAATGCAGTGCCAATGTAGCAGTTTCCTCCAATGCTTGAAGCAGGCTTGATTGTACCTTTGTCTACCGGTGCATTTAAATGCTTTAAAATCTTCACTTTCTTTATTGATGCCTTTTTTTTTAAATATGGAGCAAAATCATCTGTGATGCTTTGCAAAAATGTGTCTACAATTATTGCTCCACCTCATGGATTGACTGAATGCGTCCTATCTAGGAATGGCAACGGGACGGGGCGGGGGAGCCAAGCAATTCCCTGCCCTGTTCCCCGTTTAAGGCGGGGCGGGGGTCATTCCCCGTTTACTCCCCCGTTTATTTTATTTTATTTTTTTTTAATTTTTTATAATT
>CAIGRP010124864.1:0-18599 GCA_903798385.1 Fraxinus cuspidata | reverse complement strand
CCAGAGACGACTAATCTTTTCAACGAGAAGAATAGTTATAGAGAACTTTCTGAAATCGCAGAGCAGGCCAAGAGAAGAGCTGAGATTGCAAGGTATGAATTGACTTGTTTGAGTAGTCCCTTTTACAATTACTAATTTTGCCGTGATCATTGTGAATTATTAAAATTGTCTATTTCTGTTTTTATCATTTTAGGCTTCGGGAGCTGCATACGCTCAAGGGTCACGTCGAGTCAGTCGTGAAGCTGAAAGGCCTCGACATTGAGACAATCCAGCAGCACTACACCGTGTGAAGAATATGTTTCATATGAGACGAACAAGAGCAAGATGCAATAAGTATGAAATAGAGAACAGCAAGAGTAACTTTGATAAATCTGTCTAGACGAAGGGAGGCAGTAACAAGCCATAATTCCCGATCTATCTTTTCTTGTTTTCTGATGTACCGAATGTGTGGGTTTTCTGATGTATTTGTAAGTGCCCACATGTTGTCTGGTCTTTGAATATGAGTGCACAATGACATCTCATCTAAAACAGTTAATTTTTCAACTCAAAATCTGGTTTTCCCCTGGTTTACCTTTTGCCTTAATCCTTGAATCATCTTCCTGTTATGCTATTGTAGTGATCTTTGGTTACTGAGTATCTGTTCTGATATTTTCACTGATAGGAATCAAGATCTGATTCCCCATGAATATAATGCATTGAAGATTTTGTGACACTGCAATATTGGTCCCAACTTCTGCAGTGGATTCTGCACAGATAGGACGACATTACTGAATAAAAGATTGTGCACATAATTTTGTTGAATTGAACTGAATTATACCTCAATTTCAAGTATATATTAGGATCCTTGTATTTAACTTGTTTACAAAAATACGCATAAATTCGTTTGACATTAGTCTAGATGAGTTTTCTATAGACTAGTATTCATCATCATCATCTTCATCCCTTGATCCACGGATTCGCCTAACAACAGCAGAAACTGCACCAAGGAATAGAAATAAAGCAAAGAGTTCAAATCCACCTCCAATGCCAACAGCAACACTGGGACCAGGTGCAAAGAATGAAAAGGGTGACCAACCCCATCCACCATAAAATGGCACGCCAAAGCCATATCCGTATCCACCAACTAGAGGAGGGGCAATTGGTGGGTTGACATACACATTGGTTCTGCAAGAAAAAGCAATTTAAAATTGTTAAAAAAGAGTCAGGGTTTCTTAAGCCATTGGTAATCAAGCTTTACCAAAGACTGTAACATCAAATAATCCAAGAGAAGTCGCATAAAGAAGAAATAAGACACGAGTTTACAGCTCTTTAAACCAGGAAAAGATCGCTTCCTAAATCTAGACTTTCAAATTTACGTCTGTAACTAGAGATTTTGTCCCCGAAAAAGGACCAGAGTGCTGAAATGGTATAAAATGAACAAGGTCAATTCTCCTGCCCAACTTGATGCAAGATGAAACTGTGATGGAACATCATTTCAAATAGCATTAGCATAGACACTGAACTTCATTGCCTATTGCATTTGTTTATTCGGACAAGACGAATATTTATGTATCCAAGAAGCCATTTCGAACTTAGTATTCTTCAATGGTTAAAACTGGCTGATGTATTCATGATTCGAAAGATATAATTTTAGAACCACAATTACCCTGCATCATTAGAATTTTCCGATGATATCATAGAGAAGACTTCATTGGTAATCAAGTCAGCACAATATTTGAACCTGGAAACCTTATAAAGTTCCACATTTTAACAGATTCTGCTTATAATTCTGTAAATAGGATTCTCAAAATACTTTTGCAAGCACATGGAACTACTAAAGCCTAATTCAATTATCAGCAGTATAAACAAACTTTAAATTCAACAAAATCGTCCCCTTTCAAATATTTCTCTACACATTATTTATCATTCTTTAGTCAAATATAGTTACAAACTTACAATACAAATGCATTAATTTTGATTAAAATCCGGAAAACTACCTTGAATTGTTGATTCTTGGGCCAGAGGAGCGCGGCGCTGATGGCCGGAAAGCCTGGCCACCGACTCGGCCACCAGTTTTGGCGGCTGATGCAGCATCAACTGAGCCCAGTGTCAACACCCCAGCAGCCAGTGCAACAAGTGCCAATTTTGCAAACTGGTTTTCAGTTTTACTGCCATATTTCATTTCCACAAACCAAACTTTCACTACACCCATAAAAACATAAAGCAGGAAAACGAAAAATCAACAATTTAAGCAGGATTTAGAATCTTTACATACCTAGGAAAATCTTCCTGGCTGTGTTTGGATGAGATGAGAACAGATTTTACAGGGATTGTAGTGGTCTTTCTCTGGGGTTTGAATTTTGATGTAAGAGAAGGGCTTACTATGAAGCTACTTTCTAGTATGGAAACTGACATTTTTTGTGAAGTATAAGATTTGGTTTAAGGATCTTGTAATTAGGCTAGTTTCAAGAGTTTCTCTGTAGGCCTGGTGTTTAAGGTTTACTTGATAATTATTGTTTTTGAATATAGGGGATGATCCAATTGGTGATTGAGAAGAGGCCACGTTTAATATAACAGTGGTGAATTGGAAGTTTCAAGAAATCTTTGATTTTTTGTAGTAACCTTTGACTTTCCAAATTTGGTGGGTTTTGATAAAAATCAGACCTTTAATAATTTTTTTAATTAAAAAGAAATGAATCATTGATTATTTTAAGAAATAGAAACCAATCATAGATTTGATCTTTGAGTACTAAGAAACTATTAGATATTAGTCTAATTATTTCGGAACTAGAAGATTATTTAAAATATAAAAAAAGATATTTACGGTAATAAATTGAACGTTGAAGATCTATTTTTAATTTTTGGAATAGGCAGAATACCTCATTTGTAATTTGTCTAGTAAATAAGTTTAAAGAGTTGTCTCAGCTCAACTTGCTTAATTTTAGTCCAAACTCCTTTACTTAAATGTCATAATAATAAGTCCTTGTTTGGTTTAGATAAAATTTTGATTTTAAGTAGATTTTAATAAAAGTAGATGGAATGTATGATTGAAAAATTGTAAATTTCATGAAATGTGTAGTTAAAATATTGTTGACTTTAACTTAAATTTTATAAATTTTCTAACTATATCAAATAGCACTAAGCAGTCATTTTACTCACATGTATAGAGCGTTATCTTAATTCAAATCCTTTCAATATCTATTTAATTTCATGCTCAAAGATACAAATTACTTAAATAACTGAAGCAAATATCGGAAGTGTTAATAAACGTTTTTTTTTTATATATATAAATAGATCTAAATGAGTGATGAATAATCTTGACAATTAATAGAAGCTATCCTTACGAGTAGTATCCACTCATGCACCACTTATTTATATTTATGGGTAATTAGTACATAACGTACCCATCTTTCATTGTTATTGTGGAAAATGTCTATACCTTTCATTTTTTGGCATTTTCACCCTTATTTTCACATTTCATTACACAAAATATTATTTTTATCTATTTTCTCAGTTAAAAATTATGAAATGACGAAAATACCCTTCCCTTTAAATAAAACAAAAGGAAAAGGAAAAAAACTAATTGCAAATATAGTCTCAACTTTTTTGAAAAGAGCAAATAAGTCTCAAATAAATTATTAAAATGATAATTAGCACATAATATTCCTACCTTTCACTATTATTGCGAAAAAAGTCCTTATCTTTTTTTTTTTTTTTTGACATTTTCTCCTTTAATTAAAATTTGATAGCTCAAACCATTATTGCTCTCCATTTTCATCCAATTTCTCAATAAAAAATAGTGGAATGACGAATATACACTCCTATTTAAATAAAAAGCTAAAAAATTAATTGCAATCATAGTTTCAATTTTTTAAAAAGTGCAAATGAGTCCCCAATAAATTATTAACAAAACTTAAATTTTTTATGAAAAGTGCAAACGAGTCTAGATTATATTTATTTAAAAATTTTAAAAAAATTAAAAAGTACAAACGAGTCCCAAATAAATTAATAAAGAATTATTAATTATTATTTTTTCATTTAAGTACGATGGTATATTCATTATTTCACAATTCTTTATTGAGAAATTTGATGAAAATGAATGAAAATGATAGTTTGTACGATCAAATATGTAATTAAGGGTGAGAATGCTAAAAAAAAAAAAAAGAAATGTATGGACGTTTTTCACAATAAAGGTGAAATATATAGACATTATGTACTAATTACCATTTTAATAATTTATTTGAGACTCATTTGCGCTTTT
This sequence comes from Fraxinus cuspidata, assembly GCA_903798385.1. NCBI lineage: Eukaryota > Viridiplantae > Streptophyta > Magnoliopsida > Lamiales > Oleaceae > Fraxinus > Fraxinus cuspidata. The sequence continues at coordinate 14,359 of CAIGRP010124864.1, read as the reverse complement.
CAAAAAAATTGGGATTATGATTGCAATTAATTTTTTCTTTTTTCTTTTGTTTTATTTAAAGAAAATGACATTTTCATCATTTCACAATTTTTAATTGAGAAAATGGATGAAAATAACATTTTGCGCAATGAAATGTGGAAATAAGGGTGAAAATGTCAAAAATGAAAGATAAGGACATTATCCACAATAATAATGAAAGGTGAGGACATTATGTGCTAATTACCCTATATTTATTTATAATTTATTTATAAATTCTTCTCAAATGGAGGCTAAATATATTGAAAAGTTATATTTTTACTTACAAACATGTATTGCGATGCAAAGATGGAAACTAAAGTACGTCAAAATCAGACCTCATGCTATATCTTCGATGTGTCAAGTTCTATTAAAGAGAAGAAATTTGTGAAAGATTTTACTTTAGCACGACAAATTAGAAAATAAAATTAAAATAATCATGTCTCATTTACTCTTAGGGTCCATTTGATTGCAAATGTGAAATTTGAGTGGAAAGAAAATGAATTACAATGAATTAAATTGCCTAAAATTTGTTTTACTGAGAATTGTAATTAATTGTGTTTGATTGATATAATTTTTCACGTAGAAAATGTTTAAAGTTTGATGTTGTTTGGCTTCGTTTTTCATTGAAATTGTCATTTAAAGTGATAATTTTTTTATCATTTGGTCTAGAATTTGTTCCCATTGCAAAATAAAATAAAATAAATAAAAATAAAAATTTACATACCGAATATCATTCGTTTGGCTTTGTTTTGCATGAAAAATTGTCAATAAAAGTGATATAAATTTTTTCCAATTGCGTCTAAAAATTTTTCCAATTGCAAATATAAAAAAAAAAACCTGGAAAATTTTTTCGAAATTCATTTTCAACAAAACTAAGGAAATTGTGCTTGAGGGAAATCAAGAAAATAATTTCCAAGCAAATTATTGCCATCAAACAATGCAAAAGTGGAAGTTGAAATTGATTTTCCATGAAAAATATTGCCCAATCAAATATAGCCTTAGATCTTTTAGTACCCAATTCGATTGAGTGTAATCTTGATTGAAGGTGGCACTTGAATTGGAAATACTAGAACTTGACTCCCCGCGCGCGCGCACTTGTCCCAGATTCCTTGTCTATTCTTTTGCGGCAAGAATTTGATTATATCACGGAGAAGCACTCAACTACAGTGACTAAGAAGTTTAAATTCAAGTTCTAGACTCTTAAGTGTCGGGATCGTAGATGTAAGTTTTCATCGAGAATCTCCTAGTTGATTTATGTTCTACTCTTTTAAAATATAGATCATTGGCTAATAAAAAAACGTCGACAACTCTCTAATTGAAGGAAAATGCTTGTTGTAAATTACAATTTACAAATTTTTTTATAGATTGATGGGGTGATTATATATTGAATTAGAACTGTCAAAATATTTTCTAAACTTAAATGGTGTGCTTATATAACGTGGGTTAATGGCAAAAAGAACTTAGGGATTTTTTTATTTGGTTAGTGATATTTTGACTCAGTAAAATCTATTACATCATCTGCTTGTAAAAAAAAATTTGTAAGTTGTGATGTAAACAGGTGAAAATTGAAATATCACAGTTTGCAGTTTTTGATGGGCCGTGAAGCTTGGGTAGGGAACTAGGCCTTAGTCTCTTTATTTAATCTTTAGAAATGGGCCTGATCTGTATGGACTTCTAAGCCCATCTTTACACCCCTTCTCCAACGATCCTTCCTATCATTCCACACCCAAGTTTTTCTTCCCACAAAAATTTGCATATACAATTAATTAAAAATATGGAATAAAAATAAAGCAGCAGCTATAATAATAATAATAATAATAATAATAATAATAATATAATAATAATATTATTATTATTATTATTGGATTACTGCCTCTGCTTCTAAGGCACGGGAAAGACATTTTTGGTCCCTAAGTAGTCCATCATTGCAACCGACAAGATATATTATTATTATTATTATTTTCCAATGAATACATGCTATTTGTCATTTTTAGAGCTTACCTTTTGAAAATTTAGATCCAAACTTTCAAATCAACCAATACAAAATAATTAACCTTTTTCACTTTTTGACAATAGAACTTCATTCAAATCAATTTATGCTTTTTAATGTTTTTTTTTTTTTTGAAAACCCATTATTTAAGAAGGTATAATTATAATTATATTTATTAGATTTGATCTTATTATTGATTCACTCAAGATACTAAATCATCGAATCATTAAAATTTGACCAGAAAATAGGATCTAAGAAAATCCTTCTAAACGGAAAATTCTAAGAAAAATAACTCGTCAAATTACACGATGAGGATCTCCGTTGCTATTTTTCCTAAATATTATATGACAATTAACAAGCGTATTGTAAAATATCTATAGAAAATCATGCACATTTCCTCTTAATTTTATTTTTATACCAGGTGTTGACCTTTCTATGGTATTCGATACCCTTTTGATGAACGCTACTATTTTTTTTCTATAGAGCGGGTTAGTTTCTTCCACCTGGGCTTCTTTTCTAACATTCTCTAAGATTCTCCATTGAAAATCTGAATTTTTTTTGGTTAAATCTTGAACTTTAATATTAATTTTGACATTGCATTATTGGTAAAGTGAAAAAACAATAATGGTCGGCTTACCAAAACCCTTGTCCTCTTTTTGTAAGAAGTGGTTAAAGATATAAATATTTGAGCAAATAGTAACATACTTTATTTTACAATTAACAGCAACAATTTAGTTTGTAATGTACGATTAGTTGTTGTTGCATTGCTTCATTGTGAAAAACTTCAATAAAAAGTAACTAAGATTCGAAGACAAGAATCTTGGGGCTTTAATAAAAGGAAACTATATGTCGGTACATCAAAAATTGCAATTTTTCAAGATAGTTTTCGTATGATTGATTTGAGTTGTGATTTTGTATAGTTTCGATAGAGTCGAAGTTAATTTCATCAATTTCAATCTTTGGACTATGACGTTTCGCGTGAAATATGGGCTGTGGCGGTTGCAAAATCTTCTTTTGCTACACGTAAATGATCATGAATTAACCATTGATGTGCATATGAAGTTCAAATCTATTACCAAAATGAGAAATTTGAGGCTTGATCCAACACTTCTAGATTCATTCTTAACAACTTAAAACAACCTTCTACCTAAGTAATCATAATTCTATAATTAACATAAGAAAAAGAGAAGCTTTTAAGTGACCTAATTGTTTTTTTTTTCCTTTGGGAACTTCAACTAACTTATATTTACCTTTGTATTAAGTGGCATTTGGTGTATTTAATTTAAGTACTGAATCCATCATAAAAAAGGAGGGGACAATACTTATCTGTTCAACTGCCATGCACATGCTCCCATGAATTTAACATATGATATATTACTGCAAAATAATAATTAATTAAAAATTGTGTACAAAATTTATGAACGTGGGAAATTATAATACATTTCGAATGTAAGATTGTGGATTGTTTACGACATTAATTTTGTTTTTGGCCACCAATATTGTACTGTGTCATCAAGTTGCAGTCATCTGGTAGTTGAAATGGCCCTGTCAATCCTCCCAAGGAGCCAGCTGTTCTCACCCTGTGTCCCTGTAAATCTATACTTTCATGGACTCGTCATATTTTTACCCTCAGTATGCATTTTGTTATGCCTGCATATATATATACACACATATAAAAAGTACACAGTCGAAAAAATATTCATGCAGTTGACTTCGAATATAATTTAGCGTCTTTATGCGATGTGATAACTTAAGGGTTTAAGTTAAATGGTTAATGTAGTAGTCGATCTCAAATCCAAGTAAGATCAAGGGCCCACTTTGACTTGGTCAAATGAGCCTTTTTGTCGAAGGATTGGATGGGTTAAGTTGGAATGTCGACACAAGTTGGAATCGGACCATGAGAGAAGTTATATTGAAACATCACCGTGACATGACAAGAAAATGCTCTCCCTCTAACAACGTTACCCAAACCCACCAATTAGGAAGAAGGCATGATGACCTAAGGTACAAGTTTAAGGTCTAGGTATCATGACGACGCTACTACATCGAACTCTCTAGCGATCAATCTCTTCAAGACGGACGGTGACATAAAGACCTAGATCAAATATTGTAGCTTAACGTGACTAGAGTGGCAATCTCATGTCCGACAGCCTATATAAAGGGATGAGAGGCTAGTAAAAATTTTGCAAGCCGTAGAAAACTCTCTATGCAACTAATATACAAATTTTAGCAATATTACACCCTTAATCTGTCTATATTTCAGCAAATTTAACATTGTTACTATGTTCAATTTTCTATAAGTTAATCAAGAAAAGACACGTCATTTTTTGCAATCAACAATTAATATGATATGAGAATTTGATCCAAAAAAAATAGGGGTTCAAGTCTTGCAGATACCAATTTTTTAAAATCGTGTACGTGTGAGACTTTTGATCAAAAAATAAGTACCGTCTGCACCTGAAAGGCGCATAAAGTAAAAATCTTGTGATAATACGAAGTTCGATACTTGATTTTACTCTTACTCCTCTTCCCATAGATCTAGGACATATATATTGACCTCTCTCCCAAAACTTCTATATTTAATACTCACGGATGTATAGTAATTTGATCAGTTTTATCTCTTTCAAAAGAATTCTCTATACGGAATTATTCCTCTTGTAGATAAAGTTGTTGCAAAACACTAAGATTAAAATAGGAAAAAAAAATTATTGTCATGGCAAAGTTAGAAAATGTTGCAATTTATTCCCAAAAGTATTCATGCCATTGCAGGACCCATTCTCGATGAGTAGTTCACAAGGCATGTCTTACAATTATTGGACTTAGATGATTTTTGTCCATACAAAGCATTCGTTTACACAAATTCCACTTTTTACTAAGCCCTACATATATGTTGGCATAGCCAGACCACTTGTTGCAAACGACTCGACTAGTCGTATATACAAAGATTGATTAAGTATTTGTAGAGTTGCGTACTATATATTTGCAATCTACATATAAAATATGTTCTATATATCGAGGAAAAAACCCTTTTTCGGGTTCTAAGAACTGGCGGTCGAGATTATTTCGTGTAAGGAGGTTGAGCAGGAACTATCATAGTCACATTCAAGATCCTCAAATCCCCAAAAGTCATCCTGATATTCTTCTTCCTCAGGCATTTTCCACTTTTCCTTGTCAATTTCTTCTTCCATTAAGATTACATCCAATACCTGTCAACATATTAAAAAAAATAATAATTAAAATTTACTATTTTTAAAACTGATTTAGCAAATTTCATATACTTGCTGGTGATGGTATCTACAATGTGTCCAAAATTGATAGACAAAGTTGCAGTATATAAAAACACTAGAAAATAATGCAACTGTATAAATGTGCTGGAAGCCTGGACTTATACAACTGTAGCATTTCACTTCCAATCTCATTTTTTGGCTTAGCCAACTAATAATTAGACAACCACCAGTTGCATAGAGATAAAAAATGAACTAATTGTTCTTTTTCTTTTTCGACAAAACGAAATGAACGTCGAATGGATAACATAGTGATCTTGAAGGACTGTTTTGGCTGTTATTATCAAGCAATAAACTTTTCTAATCACAATAATTGGAAAACGCCCAATAGATAATAATATTATGGTTAGGTTAGATAGAAACATCGACCGAGTCTTCGGAATGGCGTGACACAAAGGAGTGAAGCACCATAACATGACAGAAGAAGACAGTCATGAAAACATGAACTTTCACTTTTATGATGATGTGAAATTTGACTAATTATCAATGCACAGGATTATATATTCCGGATAGCATTAATATATTTTAAATCTAATCTAATATCATTTATAAACTGTCTAATTGCCATACTGCAGGTCAGCCATGAACATTGTATGAAATTCATGACAATTTTCTTATTTGAGTATGGTTTTAATGGATTAATTAATGTGGCGTGCAATCGCAAACTCAGCAGAAAAGAAAAAACTTGCATGAATTTAGGTGAATCACTGCATAAATGGCGTGTACTTGAAGACTAAAATAAGATAATGACAAGAACTTCAAAGGATTCTTGACATTTGTCAATAAAAAAAACAGAGATGGTAACATACATTTATCATGCAAATCAAGAGACAATTTTATAATATGGAAGATTGAGGCAACTTGGGCTTGATTCAGAATTCTTTGCAGAAAAGACAAAAAATAACATAAAAGTAAAGAAATTGAAAACAATTTGTAGTACCTCCAAACAATGAACAAGTGGACAGGATTCATAAGCAAGAATCAAAGTTTAAAAATCCCAGGAGAAAAAGGATGAAAAACTGATTAAATACTTGTTTTGTTCTTGCACATCTTGTTTTTTCATTTGTTGTGTTCTACTAAAATAGAAAATCCCTTGTCACTTCCTTCCTATAATACTTCCATTTCTTGATAACATCAAGATATTAACAAGTCCTAGCAGAATATCTAATAAGGACAATGTGAATAATCACTAACCTCAAAAGAAAGCACGTAAGAGTATTATTTGGAAGTATATTACAGAAAATAGTCACCTCACTCATGGACGGGCGCCAAATAGGAGAATCTCGAACGCAGAGAGAGGCTGCAAATGCAAGTCGACTAAGATGTGTTGCATCATATTCATTTCCAAGCCTCGGATCTATTAACTCTTTGAATTCTCCTATGTTTAATATTGGTTTTGCCTGTTGTATTAATGATAGTGAAAACTCAGTAAAGTCTGTCGAAAGATTCAAAATAATGCTTGATTATAGAATTCATCATTACCCAGCTATGCAAGCTCTGATGAGAACCATCCACTGGTTTCCTTCCAGAAATAATCTCGAGTAGAAGGACACCGAAAGCAAAAACATCTGTCTTCTCGTCTACGACACCATGCATAAAATACTCCGGCGCTAAATGTCTGCACAAATTATCAATTATAAGCCAATTATACACTCAAGCAATCAATACTTTCATCAGGTAGGAACTAGAAGGAAGGATTATGTACCCAAATGTTCCTTCTATAGGAGCAATTGAGTGATGAGTCCATTGTGATGGAAGCCATTTAGCCAACCCAAAATCAGATATCTGTACAAATTACACCAAGAAACCAAACAACATAATTAACAAACAGTATGTCAAATATTGGTGATGGTCCAATTTATCCGACAACAACTTTCTCTACTTCACCTGGGGTTCAAAATCAGCAGTTAATAAAACATTTGAAGCCTTAATATCTCTATGAATTATTCTTCTTGGACAACTCTTGTGCAAGTAATGTAAGCCTCTAGCGGTTCCAACTGCAATTTTGTGTCTTGTTTTCCAGTCTACAGTCAATTTCTCATCTGAACAAGAAAATAAAATGAATTATAAATATAACTATTGAGAAATATCTTTGAAACCCAACAATTAAAAAAGAGAAAAATTCTTTTGGGGGCATACCATGGAGTAGAGAAGCAACAGACCCTTTGGAGGAAAATTGGAAAATGAGATAAAGGCCATTATCAATACAACATCCCAGTAATGCTGTTACATTTGGGTGGCAAACATGCCCTAAAGTTCCAATTTCTGTCAAGAATTCCTTTTCTTTTCTCTCATCATTAGCAGATTTTGACAATGTTTTGACAGCAATTGCCTGTCCATCTTCTAACACTCCTCTGTACACCTCTGCAAAACCTCCTTTCCCAACCATGTTGTCTGATATATACACACACGACAGAAGAACAAAACATAAGAGTCAAAACCCAAAATTGTAATGAAGAAAATAAATAAAAAAATCAAGAAAAAAAACGGGAAAAGAGAATGAACCTGAGTTAAAACCATTTGTGGCAGCAAAGATTTCTTCATAGGAAAAGCATTTCCAAGTGGGTTTTTGAAGATTTTCTGCTGGTGGTGGAGCAGTGCCTGAGGTGGACTTATTTTCTTCTGAATTGTAATCACATTCTCTACTTATTTCATCATCAGAATTTTGTCTTTTCAAAGAAAACAGCCTCTTCAGACTGACTGTACCTATGTATCTCATTGTAAAGTACTTTTTTTTCTGAAGAACTCTGTTGCAGAATCAGAAAACTCAAAACAGAACAGAGCAGGAAACAGGTAAAAGCACTAATGGACAGCTTGCTGCCTCTCCTCTTTCTCTATCTAGGACACAGTATTTAGAGAGGGCCAAAATGAGTCTATGTCAACAGGGCAGAGGATGTGTTAATTTCACAAATTTTGTTAACAGGGTTCTAAATAATTGATCAATCAAAAGTGTTTTTAATCCTACATGAAATGATTGGAAGAGTGGTTGAGATAAGCATAATTGAATGGGTTAAATGAAAGGGTCAAGTACAGTCCGGCCCATTCAATTTGTGTATGGTCAATGTGCAGAGTATATGAGAAACATAGCATTAAATTCTTTGGTTGTTTCACTGGAGGATTAGAATAAAAGGTGTTTTGTCGAATTTGGGTTGGAATTTATAGTTTTATCATTATGTAGATAATTTTTCATTCCAGTGGCCAAAATAGAATTGGAATTTCTCAATGGAGTTAAGAAAGTACTACATTTCCCATTAATATGTTATATGAAAGCTCAACATTGCATATTCTAAAAGTGTTAAATAAACGTCTCTTTATGAAAGTTATGTAAAAAATTAGCACTAGTGTTGTTGCGATAAATACCATACTTTCCAATTCCATTCGGAACCTTTTGTTAAGATTTTTGAAAAGTCAAAAGTTGATGTTGACACTAATTTTTTTTTAACATATAAAAAGCATTTTGTCTAAGTAGAAGAACTTTTAAAAAAAGTTGACGTGAGGTAGCGCTTTCAAGAACCTCTTCTATAAAAGCATAAACAAAAATTAAAATCATACCAAAAGAGTCCTTAATACGACAAGAAAAATCTTAATAATAGAAAGGTACAGGAGAGAAATAAGCCTATGGAGGCACCTGGGAGTGAATGAGGCCATGCCATGGCAACAGACATTTGCCCACTCTATTAAAGATAGGGAGTGGATTTTGGAAGTGATGCATCTTTGCATTAAAATTTTCAATAATTCCTTAAGTACAGGAAATGTTGCCAGATTTTGTACAGAATTTTGAATTGAAAAAATCCTGCACGTGTATTTGTGTTTTCACTCCTTCATGTTTGAATCAAGTCCATTCATTTCAAATTTTTATGTGTATTCTGTCTGTATTCATAGCATGATTCTAAAATTTTTTAGAATCTTTCTACACAATAGGGAATTTAAAAATAGGAACACGTGTCAAATGTTCATTAGTCAATTTCAAAAAAATAAAAATTAAAAGAACCACACAATTGCTGACACGCACTACCTGTCACCCAATTTAGTCCATTGTTGTGTTTGTGCAGCTTAATTGAATTTTTTTAGCCTTGATTGGTGTGAATGCATGTTTTGGAGCTCAGCATAATTTATAGAATAGTGTGCAATTTGCATGCTTTGTCATATACAAGAATTTGACTAGACTTAACTGCCTTTACCTGTTTACTATGCATGCCTGTGGTTCATTGAGGGACCACCATTATAGGTGACCGGAATTTTGCTCTTGAATTTATTTCTTATAAAAGAATTTTTTGAGAAAACTAAATTAAAGATTATCTCTTTTAATCACATAAAAATTTTTGAAATAATAATCTAAACGCGTTCAAAATCAGTTTAAAAACAACTTTTAACTTTACGGAAATCTTGTCAAACGGACACTAATTCATTACATTATTAAATTTAAACAAAGATTTAAAGAGAGATTTTATATTTATCAAACTTTTCCCAACTTGTAAAAAATGTAATGGATTTTAGGACTAAAACACAGAATTTATACACTAAATTGGCCCAATCCTTTCTTTCCAAGACTAACAAGACTGGACATGTTACTAGATGCAAGAAGGCTAGATTATGGGCTAGGCTAGCCTTTGGATCGTTCATTAACGTTTCTATTTGACCCAGTCGAAGTCCACATGAGTTAGCCCAAGGATTAGTCTCTTTATGATTCAATTGATTAAGCCCATGTTTGGTGCACATTTTCAGCCCAAAAATGCTTTTTTTTTTATGTGATGGGGAATATGTGGTTGACAAAAAAGGAAAAATTATTAATGTGATGTAAAATATTATCTTATTGAAGAATGTGATTAAAAATAGGTAGAAGAATGAGAATGAAAAAATTAATATTGTTCAAACGGGGCTAAGCCTCCGTTTGGAAGAATTTTATAAATAGATAAATACAAGAGTAGAATAAGTAAGCGATACTTCATGACCGAAAATAAAGTTTTAACCATAGATATATAATTTATAAATCTTGTCAAATAATGGCTAAGAGTAATGGACTCAACAACCAACTTTGTTATCATGTAATAAATTTAAGAATTTTGCAACATTGCCTGGGTTACTTTATTGTCTTCAACTGTTCTTAGCAAAAAAGTGTGTACTAGGTTTTTATTTTGCGCATCGACCACTTCACAAGTGGTTGTACTATTTATTTTTTTCACGAACCCACATTTTGATGACAATAATACAATCTTGATATCAATTTGAATTATCATTAATTGAATTTTATTTTTACGTGGAGTTATTTAACAAATAGACATAATTAATAATCAACCATAATCGAGAATTGAAGTTGGATAACTAATTATTTTGTCGTGTAAATGAGTTTTGAAGAAATAAATTTAACCTAAGTTTAGCGATCTCTACTCATATCCCTTTTGTTGTACTTGTTACTAATACATTCGTTGCACGTAATTTTGAAATAGTGTTGATATTCTATTAGAATTTTCATCGATCCTCAATGATTTTTATACTTTTCCACCATTCCATAAAATGTATAATCAACTCTTGAAATAATTCAACTTCAAGACCTTTTATATAGAGACATGGTAGCTAAGAAAAAAAAAATGATAAATGCAAATTATTGGTCTTCCTTACTCATCTATCTACATTCTAATTGAAAAAATCGAAATTTCATTTTTAAAATTATTTTTACAAAGCAAGGTTGTTTACCCACAATTATAAGATAAAACTGGAAGCTTGAATTTTAGGAAATTTTATTTTATCATTAATCAGAATAAAATATCACTTTGCAGTTCAAGAAAATAGTTCAACAATTTGACAAACTAACATCACAATAATAGTAAATTCAAACACTGAACACGCAATTAACTTGGTAAAACTGACCCTCATCTCAAGGGTAAATATTTTCCTAGAGAATAAGGATATACAATCGTCTCAAATTTTTCGATAATACAATAATTTCTTGAGCGCAATAAAAAAAGTTCAATTATAAAACGAAAAATAACAAACATCAAAAGTAACTAATCGTGTTAACCCTTTGGATTTGTTAAGGAGTAGAACCAAGCACACAATGTTGATCTTTCACCACTATCAAATTCGGATTGCTACACAATTTTGAAATAGGAACCATGTTCTAGTTTCCACGCGAGATGCAACTTCTATCGGTGAAATCCTTCTATGGATAGTTTAAGATTTCTTAAAATTTTTTTCAAAGAATTTTCGTGGTTTAAGAATTAGTCAAAAAAATGTCGATGACCTTTTGCTGTATGGGGATAGCTTTTGCACTTCAATATTTTTTGGGATTTGATAAGTGCATTTTATGCGCTTATCTTGGCTTCTATTTTATTTATTTATATATAAATTGAGGGAATATCTACTTAATTTATGTAAATTGTGTTAATTGTAGGAAATTTCCAACTTGGATATCATTTATATGAAAAGAGATTACGCAAAGTTTAATTGGAGTTGATTTGAAGTAATTGAAGACTAACCGGATTGCAAGAGATCAATTGGAAGTATTAATGGAGCATTTGGTAGAAATTCATAACTTTTGAGAGTTAAATTCGACATTTGAAAAGTTTGTGGGACTAAATTGCAAACTCCAAAACTTGTCTCAGGTTAATTATTATGATTTTGGAATGAATATGACTTAATTGCAAAATAAAAGAAGATGGAGGAATAAGGTCATGTAAGAAAAATAGTTTAATTGAAAAGGAATTGTTTTATTTTATTTCTTAAACTCTTTGGTGGAAATGAGGTTGAGCAAGGATTTATGCATAAATCATATTCTATAAATACATACTTTAGTCAAACAATTAATGGGGGCTTGTAGAGTTTCATTAAACACAGGAATTCAAATCAAGGCTTGGGGGATCCAATAGACATATATTATTCAAGCCAAAAGCATAGAGAAAAAAATAATAATCAAGAAATCAATTAATGAGCTAGGATTTCAAAATTTTACAAGAAGGTGAAATCTTGGTGCAAGATCTTCATCTTTTTCTCATTTTTTCTTAATACTCGGTGATATACTTTAATTTATTCTTTTAGTTTTATTCTCCTATGATATGTAATTAGGTATTTAGTTAGGATGAATGATTTTAACCTAATTTTGAACCTTAATTTTAACTAAAAAGTTTTAAATCTCAATTGATTTTGTGAATTGCTTTTATTTATATTCTTAATGCTTGGATTAATTGGTCCATAATTCATTGATTTTGTAAGCAATAATTACGTAGAGATGTGAATTATTTGTTTAGACCACGTAGTAAAAATCGATAATTTAGTATAAAATGTAGAGATACTTATGCTAGTTACTGTGGTCGTTACATAAATTCTTAGAACAATAATTGCGTTTAACTAAAACTGATTAAGATAGAGATATGTAATTAAATTAATTAAATAGATCCAATGAGAACTCGAAGGGGGTAAATTGAATACATTAGAAGAATTCGAATGGGTAAACATAATCAATTATATAAAACTTGGTAATTAAGATTAAGGGGATAACTATGGTAAACTAACTCTTAAACCATCATATTAAAATAATCATTTTTATGTTAGTATATTAAGATAGTAAATAACAAAAAAAAAAAAAATTAATAATAACTATTTTATTTATTTGTTTACAATCAAATTGAAGTTAAAAATAATTGAATCAATTGTCAGATAGTAGTCCTCGTGAAAACGATATTCGGACTTATAAGTTTACTTTATTACTTGTTACGATCCGTACACTTTTGGGATATAAGAACAAGAATTCAATTTATTTTTTCTATTTGTATCTCAATATACTCAATAAAAATTTCAGTACTTACAATAAGCACAATGATAAGAAAGATAAACAAAGAATCTTGTACTACCAAATAATATTTTACGAAATATTATAAAATAAAGAATTTACTTATTTTTCAAGCATAGAAAAAATTGATTATCAAGCAGTTAATATAATATTCTTCATTCCGTAAGTCAGTTATACTACCATACTGATATGGTAAGTTTGTGAGTCAAATGAGTTTGAACCAATGCACGAATCTACTAGCTTAACTAATATATACAAACTGTATACTCTTGAACTTCTTCGAACTGGGAATGACAACGGGACGAATCGAGGTCCTCACCCCGTCGAATATTTTTATCACCTTGTCCCGCCTCTAAATTCAGTTCATGTGGGCCGAAGCGGGTCAGGGAGGTTCAAGTCCCCTACCCTCTCATTTATTTATTATTTGTTTTATTCTTTGCTTTCATTTTTTATGTCTTTAATAGGTGAAAATCTTTATTTTTTTACAATTCGACGAACAACTCATGTTACATTTAGAAGTGATGGTTCTTTTCTTTTTGTATGATAAAAAACTAAAATTTTAAATGGGGAGGGAAATGGGTAAAGGACCATGCACCATATAGCTGCCCTCGGGACAACGACCCCCACCTTGTGTACCGATTAGGTGAGGAATTTCCATCCTGTTCAAGGCGGGGCGGCCACCATATCGAGTTTAACGTTTTTTTTTTTTGCCATCTCTACTCCAAATCGTCCACTAAAAATGAATTTAATTAATTAAAACACAAAAAAATTAATAGAAGATAAGATATGTTCGAAAACATTTTTACCAATAATCTTCCCTTATTAGCTTTGTTAAGTGCTTTTGAAAAGATACCAACAATTCAAATACACCATAACCAGCAATTAACATCAAACATTCCTAATAATATGCATCATAACATATCAAGTTGGAGCCACTACAAATCAATAAACCCAACATACAAACTAAGTTATCTTCTAACCAATAACACTTTATAACATAGTTAAATACCAGTCAAATAAATCTCTCCCTTTTTGTAACGAGAATAGTGAGAAAAATAACACAATGGATTCAGTGAATCCAATATTGCTTGAATCTTGGGAGAAATGTGAAGTTATGAAGTGCATAAATGTTGGGATATTGAGTGTGCAAGAAGATCCCGTGATCGGACCACCATGTCGAATGTAGTTTTCATACTTCGAGGTGAAGCAATAGTTCTTCCGGTTCCAAATCAACCAGCTTTTGTAATGAGAAAACGTGTTTTTGGCACATCTTCTTCGTCC
>CAIGRP010124851.1:0-11715 GCA_903798385.1 Fraxinus cuspidata | reverse complement strand
AATGCCAATCTCGATATCAAAAAACATGTAGCACGTTCGATCGTTAACTCGTCACCCTGATTCCCTAATAGGGATACACTGGATTGGATACTACACCTGAGGTAGCAACTTCCCTCTAGAAATTGCGATGGAAAAAGAAATAATGGAGGTTTGTGATGATTTTTCAATCTTTTCTACTAATTTTTGTTGCGAAACAAAATATCTCTCATTTCTCCCTTGAATAAATCGTTTGGCAATTGATATCCTTGTTAGCACATCCAGTCTTCATAGTCAGGTCTTGAAATGAGTTTGTACATATAAATACGAGCACAAAGCCATACGACGGTCAATTCATTCTAGGGCCTTTTCTATTCCAAAAGGCTAAAGACCAATCGTTAGACAAGTGTGAGGTCAAATCAGGGGATGGTCAACAACTCAGGCAGGAAATGCTGAGAATTATTGATTGTCATAAAGATCCTTATGCTCTCGTCCCAATCGTCCCACTGGAGGAATATGTGCATTTGGAGTGGGAGTTTCTCAAGAGAATTATGTTTGAGCTCACAATTTATGTCGCTAGGTATTTGACCAAATAGGATCATCCACTTCCTATAGAACCTATCACCAAAATACTACCTCCTATTTTATGAAGAGAATGAAACTCGCATGCCCAGTAACCCATGTGTGGTATTTAAAACATGTTCCTTTTTCTACTTCTGCTTCCAAGTGCAGGATAACCCCAAGGGAGCCGCTTGTGATTATTTAAGCAATTCATGTAATCGTTCGTGACTTGGACAAAAAGAAATGAAGTGGCATTGACAAATTTAATGAATTAATTATTTACCACATTATCTTCAAATTGGGACTTAATAATAATATTATTTATTCGATGTTACTAACTGCGTACGATAATGAATTATTTTTTAAGGTGATAGATGGTAGATACTTTCCGTACTGACGATAGGCATTTTGAATTCTTTCCTATGAAACTGGTAAAAGGGAGAAATAAAAAATTCAGACGACATAGTCATCAAAAGTGACCACCTGCAAGAATAAGAAATATTGCCACGCCCACCAGACCCCATTCAGCTTTACTATAAATAAAGGTGCTTCTTCTGTATCTAATCAGCATTTTAAACTTGAGCTATTTTAGTCTACACTTTCACCATAAATAGTTTTTGTGCTGATACCAGAATAATTTCATTTTCTTTTTCTTCATCTTGTTCTATTTTCCAGTTAAGGAGATTGTTCGCCCGGTCGCAAACTTCTCTCCTAGCTTATGGGGCGAACAGTTTATCAACTTTTCTTTTAATACCGAGGTATCGATCCCCTTATTTTTCTTCCCTGACATTATTATTAAGCCTATGTTTGGTTCCAATTTTTTCAAAAACTCATTTTTCAAAATTCATTTTTAATTACACATTCTCCTATAAAATAATTTTACACGTAAATCGAAAACAATTCATTCATTTTTAACCAATTATTTTCCAAAAAAAGTAACTATTCGAAAATACACGTTCTTATCAAAATGGGGCTGAAATAAGGGCTAAGTGATCTATTTTCCAAAAAAAAAAATAACTATTTGAAAATACATGTTCTTATGAAAATGGGACTGAAACAAGGGCTAAGTGATCTATACAAGAAAATTCTTAAACTATTTCTAATTTTCTTAACTCTGCCACTTAATTTATATAATGACATGTCATTACCGCTTCTGTGTACATTAGAGTAAATTTTGGAAAACAAATTTCAGCAAAAAAAATTTGACAAAGTGGGCTAAGTTCTTTCATGATCTGGTTCTTGATTCAGAAAGAATATATCCCATTTTCAAAGATTTATGTTCTAATTTTAGATGGAATATATGAATACCATTTCTTGTAAATTTACTTGGAAAATACAGCTTGGTAATATACCTTTCCTTCCACACGCTATCATTATGTACATTAAAGAAGTGAAAACTAGCTTGGCTTAATTATAATAAGTTGCTCTTGCGGAATCTTACAGCTTGAGGAAAAATATGCCAACGAGATCGAAGGGCTTAAGAATGAAGTGAGAACCGCGCTGACAGCTCCCGGAAAAGACAAGGTGGAGACCATGAATTTGATCGACACACTTGAGCGTTTGGGTGTTTCGTATCATTTTGAAAACGAGATTGAAGAACTATTAGAACGTTTCTTTAATCTCAACTCAAATTATGCAGATGAAGCCTATGATTTGTCCGCCGTTGCACTTCACTTTCGTTTATTCAGACAACATGGCTACCGTATATCTTGTGATATCTTTAAAAAATTCATAGACGAGACTGGAAAATTCAAAGAGAGTATTAAGAGTGATGCAAGCGGATTGCTAAGCTTATATGAAGCTGCATATTTAAGAGTGCATGGAGAAGATATACTAGAAGATGCCCTCTCTTTTACAACAGATAACCTGAAATTCATGGCACCAAATCTAAGTTCTACCCTTGGGAAACAAGTAGCTCATGCCCTTGTGCAATGCATCCATTTTGGGAACCCAAGAATTGAGGCACGTAACTTTATCTCCATCTACCAAGAAGATGAGTCCAAGAATGAAATGCTGCTAAGGTTTGCCAAAATAGACTATAATTCATTGCAAATGTTGCATAAAAAGGAGCTCTATGATGTATCAAGGTAATGCTCAATTGACAATTTCATAAAATAGCTATGTGTATGTGTGTGTGTGTGTGTGTGTGTTTTTTTTTTTTTTTTTGTACATAAATTAATAATATGTGTTCCTGATATTTATTGCAGGTGGTGGAAGGATTTGGACCTTGTTTCTAAGCTTCCGTATGCTAGAGATAGAGTGGTAGAATGCTTTTTCTGGGCTATGGGTGTTTATCATGAACCTCAATATTCAGTTGCTCGAATCATGCTCACCAAAACCATTGCAATGACGTCAATAATAGATGATACATATGATGCCTATGGTACAGTTGATGAACTTGAAGCTTTTACAGAGGCCATTATGAGGTACGTATTTATTTCTTTTAATTGAATCCACAATATAAATACAAAATAGTCTCTTAAAGTATTCAGTTGTTTATTCGTGCTCGTAATCATGATAATTTCTTGTTTTTTCAGGTGGGATATTAGTGAAGTTGATCGGCTTCCAGAGTACATTAAACCATTCTATAGCGTTATTCTAGATCTTTATGAGCAATTTGATGAAGAACTATCAAAGGAAGGAAGATCTTATGCGGTTCATTATGCAAAAGAAGCTGTAAGTACTACAATCACTAATACTCCAATACTACTACTAAGTTCATATTTTCTTGCTTTTGGTTATATTCCCCTCCTTAAGTTACTCAAATATCTACTAACGTGTATGTAGTTGAAAGAACTTGTGAGGACATACTATGTGGAAGCCAAGTGGTTCATCGAAGGATACTTGCCACCGTTTTCTGAGTACATGAACAATGCCTTAATCACATGCACTTACGTTTATCATACAACTACATCCTTGTTGGGAATCAAATCTGTTACCGAGGAAGACTTTGAATGGCTGAGCAATAAACCTAAAATGCTTGTTGCCAGTCTCATAATATGTCGGCTCGTTGATGACATTGCTACATATGAGGTATGAGATGCACACAAAATTTATTATAGGGATGCATCAATTATACAAATAAGAAATTTTATTTACTTATCTAAGTGTTTTCTACAAATTTATCTTTATTGAAGGTTGAGAAGGAAAGAGGCCAAATTGCCACCGGCATCGAATCGTACATGAAGGAGAACCATGTGTCTAAAGAAGTGGCCGTTGATAAGTTTTTTGAAATGGTTACAAATGCATGGAAGGATATTAATGAAGAAAATATGCTACCAACTTCCTCACCAAGAGAAATCCTAATGCGAATTCTCAACCTTGAGCGCATTATAGATGTTACTTATAAAGGCAATGAAGATGGATATACACAGCCACAAAGAGTTTTGAAACCGCACATCGTTTCTTTGTTCATTGATCCCGTTGAGGTCTAATATTAATTGGGATCAAGTTGGTGTCGAATTGATGTGTTCGAACATGGTTTTTTTTTCTTTATTGTTACTTATTTACATCCCCAGAGATGAAACAAAAGCTTCCAATAAGTTGTACACATCCCCAGAGATAAAACAAAAGCTTCCAATAAGTTGTACACCTTATTGATTACTTATTTTATTCATCATAGTTTGACAGCATATCCATACTAATAAAATCATCACTTTTGCTACTTCAATGTTTCAAAAACTCTGTTACTTAGCTACTAAATTAAAGTCTCATATTAGATTAACAATATAATTGACATCAACATATGAGTATGACACATTTGTTTTGAATAAACTAATAACTTTTCCGAAGTGAAATATTCTTGACATCCTACTTTAAAACATGTCAAATCAAATTAGCACAATTTTTTTCATTGCTTACGGAAAATATTCAAGAAAATAGAAAAAAAAAAAATAGAGAAAAAAAAGAAGAACTTTAACAACATATAATGAGATAATTTGTTTTAAGGCGTTGTAACACTATTTCCCTAGAAATTCAAAAGTATACATTGAATTGTCATATGCATATATCTATGACAAGCAATTTTGGATGACCCCTAAAAATAATAATAAAATATTTATTACCCACGTAATAAAATAAAATGAATTCAATAGTTTGGAGTATACGTTGCTAGGATTGAACGGAACGATTTCCTTGTGATAAATCGGTGGCCACAAGTTTTTGATGCAGTGATGAGTTTATCATGGAATGTGATGAGTTAGTACAACAACATTAACAAGTCTTTTTGTTAATTGGTTATTATAACCAATTAACAAAAAGACTTGTATAGACTATGACATTGAACGGAACGATTTCTTTTTTGTTAATTTGTTAATGAGTTTCACCTCGTTCACATTGTATAGACTATGACAACAACAAAGTATGCTATATTTCTAATAAAGAAGACAAATGCAGACAACAAAGGATAAAATGAGTATGTATTAGGTAAGATTTTCTTCCATGATTCTTAAAATACATTTCCGCAAATTCTCTGCAAGGAAAAAACAAGTGAGTTTTGCCAGTTTTCTTTCTTTTTATTTTTATAAAGAATTTAGTACAAAGTCAAGTTAATTTAGTCTAATAAGCAAGTCAGTCGACCATTACAGTTATCATGTTAGTACACACTCTTATTGGATTTTTTTATTATTTCTTTTCAATTCTAGTGAAATATATGTGTAAGGTTAGTAAAATTAAACTCAAGTTAATTAGTCTAACACGGAAGCTAGTCAACCAATGAAGCAATCCTGTCAAAGATGTGTACTGAATTAATTTTTAGGTTTTGAAACTAATCATTGTTACATAATTCTCCTCCTTCTGATAATCAGGAAACCTTAATATTGCTCAACAACAAATATCTATAATTTGAAACTCACACTAAAGAATTAGATAACATTAAAGAGCTAGCAGCACATAGAAAGGCCTGTGAAAATGATGCACAGTAGTGTATTATAAGGAAACGCGATAACACATAATTCACGAACAATTTTCTAGTTCCTGTTGATTTAATTATCAATGCTAGAAAATCATACATTAAAATTCATTTTTTCCCGGTATAATTCCGAGAATTTAAAGACATAATTTAGAATACTAAAATTTGTGTTTCATTAAAATCCGCATTTCAAGATCAAAGTGATCTTATTGATACAATAAAACGGAATCCTATTTTCTAAGAAAATTTCAAAATATCTAAATGCTACCATAAGAAAAACCTTAAGCAAAGTAAACGATCTAAAATTATCATAAAATAATAAAATTTTAAAAACTGCTAAAATAATTAATGATTTTCATACTGAACTGCATCATAATTTATATTCAAAGCAGCTTTATAGTTCTTTTTTAATCCCTTTGTTCACTGTGCCTGCCTGGATTATTCCAATAAGAAAGATGCTTGCTTTCCTTGACCAAAATTTAAAAATTATCCATTCCTTACAAAATTTTTTATGTTTTTGCAAATCCTACCAATGGCGAAAAGGAGATTGTTCGTCCTGTCGCCAACTTCTCTCCCAGTTTATGGGGTGAACAGTTTATCAATTTTGCATTTGATGCCGAGGTATTGATCCCTTTATATGTTATAGATTATTTATTTATGAGTTTGTGCCTCTGAATAAAATCGTTTTAGTTTACGAAAAATTGAAGTCATTTGTCAATTAGGATGGCACTCCAAATTTCCTCGACTTTTAACATTTTCAGCACAAAATGTTCTTAACAAGATTTTTTCTGTTTGCATAAAAAAGATTGTTTTAAATGATACGTATATGAATCATCATGGAATTTAATAGGAAAATACTGCATGGCTAGTGCCTTTAATTCAACTTCTGTCCCAGTTTATAGGGTGAACCGTTCATCATTTTACTTTTGATACCAAGTTATTGATCCCTTCATTTTCTTCAATGGATTCTATTAAGTCACCTCATCTTGTTTTCTCATGTTATTACTGTGCAAGACTGGTTATCAATTATCCCATTATCGCTCAGGTAGAATGTACAACATTAAAAAGGGAGTAATAAGAAAGAAAAATAATTAAAATATTATATATTTTACTACCTAGCTTTAATCTTTGAGTTCCAAATCGTGACTCTAGTACTTTATATCACATGACGGATCCAAGATATCTATAAAAAAAAAAATTATGTGCTTTAATAGAATTTTTTCCCAATACTTTTCATCATTTAAGGAAAAAAATTATATATGCCTAAAATATCCAAATTATAAA
This sequence comes from Fraxinus cuspidata, assembly GCA_903798385.1. Lineage (NCBI taxonomy): Eukaryota > Viridiplantae > Streptophyta > Magnoliopsida > Lamiales > Oleaceae > Fraxinus > Fraxinus cuspidata. The sequence goes on along the minus strand of CAIGRP010124851.1, from coordinate 4,985 downwards.
TAGAAATGTGAACATCGACACATTTCGTGGTCTAAACTTCAAACCGGTCGATAGGAATTAAGTAAAAATGAAAATAAAATCTTGTTATTTCCTTACAATGTTGTACAAGTTGTGTGACTAACATGTCACAAATGTTCAAATCACTTTGACAAAAAAAAAAAAAAAGGATATAATACGGGATTTATTATATTATTGACTTAATTATATCATTTCAAGGGCATATTTTTATTGTATAATCAATTTAGCTACTGCTTGATTTTGCTAAATTAGTTAATAAAAATTTAAGTCAAAGTACATTTCATGGGATCAATAATTTTTATTACAAAATAAAATAGGTACTCAAAAAGTACTTTGCATGTTCCTAGACTACGACCTCGTTTGATCCTCATTTTTTTCAAAATATATTTTTCGAAATGTGGAATGAAATAACTCGTTTAATTGTACTTATCATTTAATATCACATTAGCAGCACATAGTCTAGCGTTATAATTCTAGTAGAGCAAAGTAGTATTACTTCAAGAATCTCTAGGAAGGAAGGAAAAAAAAAAAGACATAAAAAGCAAATAAAGTTACCTACATTGACAAGAAAACTTTCCCAGCATCACTCTAATCTCATCTTTTGCAAATCTTGTTTATTTAGTGCTACATTTCATGTACATAAGCACACTGTTATCATCTGCACATTACTCATTTCCTCCCAAAAACAAAGAGAGATTTGAAAATTGGTGAAAAAGATCGCCATTTTTGCTTATCTACTAACAATAGCTTTGGATGTAACTCCTGGAATTCTTGGGATCAAAGCCGGAGCAGCTCAAAACCAGGTGAGTTAAAATCTTGTCATTTTTAATGTTCAATCAGGTTCAATATTGCATATGGAACGTGGAATTTATGTATACTTTACGGGATGTTTACAATAAGAAAATCATTTGGGACTATGGATATAATTCGGGCCACATTATCGGTGTTGCATTCCTCGTGCGTGTAGGCCTTGAAAATCCCTACGAAATTTTGAGTTTACTTTCTATATATGAGCAATAATGTGTGGATGTGTAGGATCATACTGGCTGTTGGCTTAGGGATGCTGGTGATTGGAACAATATCAAACAATAAATTAAGAGCTTCCTGTGGTTTCACACATCATCATTTCTTATCAATTGGAGGGATTTAGTGCTTTGTTCGTGCTCTATTTTCTGTTGCTTACCATGCAACCTCAAATCCATGGATGTCACTCTGCAGCTTAAACTTCTTTGGCAAATTCACATGTTTAATTTGGTCACAACTTGTAACCACAACATTTTATACATTGTTTTTTGTAGGTTCGTTTTGCATTGAATTCTATTGTTTTGCATTTATAAACAATAATAAATAGGTCCCATTTATCCTATGTAACTGATATTTGTGAAAAGTTCAAGCATAATAGATGAAGAATTTACATCATATACACATGGTTACAAGAATTTGCTAACCGGTAGGAGGCAGACACTAATATTCCAATGATAATGCTATCTCGTTGCACAGCAGTGTAAGATTGAACCACCTCTTTCTCATCATTTATCTGGACTCTTCTATCATCTAAAAATATGACTTTTATCTGCCTGCCCGGAAAGACCAAAGAAACGTACCTTTTGATCATTTGCTCCCGATTAACAAGAAGAAAGAGAAATTATCCCAAAGGGAAAAACATAACATAGATTACCCATCAAGGTCCAAATTAGTCGATCTAAAAGACAGATGTTATATAATTTCTGTAGGCTAGGATTGCTGCGGAAGAGAAAGTTGAGCCCTTCGACAGATAAGGAAACACTGACTTTTGGGAAAAAAAAGATGTTGGCCTTCAAACATGTTCTATCTTGTAGACTTGGAAAAATTTCCAACTTATTTCTAGAATTAGAGTTCAGATATATCAAGAATTTAGTACCTAATGACGACACATTTTAATGTAATGAATTCGTGAATGGAATACTTTTTGGTACTTCAACGCCTAGAAAGGATGTTCAAAATTTGCACAATGGCCAACTAAAGCACGCTGCTAACTGAACTGATTCAACTAATATTGTTACATAATGAGAGATGTCCAAATCCAAGTTCAAAAACAAGCACAATTACCAAAAATTTTACAAGGAAAGATTCAACTAGTAAGATATAACACCTACTATAACATGAGATGACTAAGGTTCGAGAGTTCAAAGAGGGTAGAATTCAGTAAATATTTTGTCCCATTCTTTATACCAAAAACTATATGTGACAGATCCAACGTATCGCAATGCTAAATGTTACAATGATGAATCTTCAAAATCAAAATGAAACTAGAAGGTTTTGTAGCGTTGAACCTTTTGAGACACAACTTTCCAACAACTATATATAGACCCTATGTGTTTGTTTTCATTTATTCATTCACTTGATGATTGCATTTTCATATCAATATATAATCAATCACTGCAAAATAATTCTACATTTATTTGGAGTTGAGTTTCATATAAAGAGGATTCAAAAACATGAGTAGGTTCGTTGGTTTACGTAATTTGGAGTGTTCCTATTATGGGATGTGGTCGTTGTATCTTGGGAGACGAATGCCGAAAAATCGTTAGCACCCGTGTAGGACATTAGCGTCTTAAGGAGAAAGAGTCGAACTCTTGTCTCGACCAAATTCATAGACATATGTTTCTCGTTTCTACTTTACGTATTCGCTTTTGGTAAGTCAAAATTCTGTCCGATTTTATGCATGTAAAAGCTATGTTATTGGAATATAATTTATGCACATCACTTTTTCCTAACAATTAATACCGTCACTGACCCAACTCTAATTGGGCATCCAAATATGACCATATTCATCACATAGATCCATATTGAGATCATGATTCGCACCACAATGGTCGTATAAAAAATTGATCATGATTCGCACCACAACGGTCGTATAAAAAATTATGCCTCCACGAAAAAAATGATGGGTGCAAAATACGCAATAATACGGCGAAATGCTTCCCCCACAACTTAGGTACATATAAAATTAACAATGTAGTGTGCATGAACTCATTTAAATTTCCACCACTTTAGCCAAACCCAACACTCAATTCCTCTAGACCTATCAACCTAGTGACGTTTTACCAGTGAGTTTCTAGTGGCTAGTGCCATTTGGTTTCACTTTACTATAATTGAGCCACCATGAACAAAAGTGTTCTATTAAAGCAAAGGTCATGGCGGTTTCATGTGGTTAATGAAGACTGACGGCATTAGTTAATTGCCTACGGTTTCCACATCGTATAAGATCACAGTAAAAGTTTTTTTCATGCGTAGGATAATAAATCAACAAATATGATTGACAATTACAAATGTAAAAAATCAATGCATAGTACTTGGAATTGACTTGACTAAAATAAATTCACACATTATCTCTAACTATGGACAACCACATATGCAAATTTTCATGTTTAGTGGTTTCACAACAAGGAACATGTTCTTTTGTAACCAGTATGTGCAACAGCCTTTGAAAGCCAATTTCTTTCTTGACTGTCCAAAGAAGTGGCCGTTTATCATCAAAGGCAATGGTCATGGGAATCACCATAAGTTGGCACTTTTCACCGCCGCCTCCAATTGGAAATAAAACATTTCCACACAATGTGCTAAAGTCAGGCTATATTTAAGAAGACCCTTATGGCCCCTCGTTCCTTTAATTTTAATGCATGAATATATAAACATAGAACTAAAGAAACACTTCCTTTGGCTAATATATATAAGGCATCATCTAATGATTTTCAATAACAATGAAATTATCTCAAGGATATATCATATATTCCAAACAACCATTTTCAAAGTGAGATGCAAATTGTTTACTACATTGTCCCATAAACTCAATGTTTGATAGTCAAATATTAAATGTAACATAACAATTGCTAATTTATTTCAAAAAGTATCGTTGCAAGTGTTGTCAATCGGAAGCAAGTCCGGGGGCCTTTCCTGCCGCTGGTGTTCCAAACGGTGGTGAATCACGGAATGTGCATCAAGGCTAAAGGAGAAGCACTATGATTTAAACTTATCTTGAAGTTTCTAGACCTTCCAATTAATTTTAGTTTATCCAAACTATTGTACACATGTAAGGTACATAGTCTATATAAGCAAGAACACAACTGGCTTAGGAAAATTCGTGCATTTCATTTTAGATTGCCAATACACAAATTAAAGTGCATGTATAATATCTTAATTTCTCTAAGTGAAAATCGATTGCATGGAATATAAAAAACACATTTCTTAACTTTAATAATCTGAAATCAGAAAATATATTCCGCACATTTTTTTTTTTTTAGTTTTTTAAACAATATGTGAATTTAATATACAAGACATATAATGCACGTAAATAGAATAAGCATGCACAATTATCATCTTAAGAATGTTAGGAAAAAGTAACGTGCATAAATTTTATTTTAACTGATATACATTTTATGTACATAAAACGGGATAGAATTTCGACTTACCAAAAGCGAATAGGTAACGTAAAAACGAGAATGTATGAATATGAATTTGGTTGAGGCAAGAGTTTGACTATCTTTTCTTAAGACGATAATACTCCGCACGGGTGCTAACGATTTCGGGCATTCATCTCAAAAATACAATGATCATGTCCCGCAATATGAGCACTCCAAATTACTTAAACCAACGAACCTACCCATCTTCTTGAACCCTCTTTATATGAAACTCAACTTCAAATAAATGTAGAATTATTTTGAAGTGATACATGGATATGATAATGCAATCATGAAGTGAATGAATAAACAAAAACATGGGGTCTATAGATAGTTATTGAAAAGTTGTGTTTCAAAAGGCACAACCCTACGAAAAGACACAACTCTTGGAATCTATCTCTATGCATGAACATACACTTTTTGGAAAACTAGTGTACGCACGTGCGATGCACGTGTTAGAGTTTAGTTGGGTACTTAATAGCGTGGAGTGATTTATATAAATGTTGAGGAAATCTTCCTGCAACCACC
>CAIGRP010124824.1:0-29101 GCA_903798385.1 Fraxinus cuspidata | reverse complement strand
TTTAGTCGTTTAGACTTTAATGAAATATAAGTAGACTTATAGTGTTTTATAAATAAATAAATAAAAAAGTAAAAAACGAGCGCTTTGGGCGAGCTCGGGCACGAGCCGAGCTCGCCCAAAGATGGACGAGCCGAGCTTCCTTGACGAGCACGAGCCGAGCTCGTGTGGGCACGGGCCGAGCCGGCTTAGCTCGGCCCATTGCTTCCACTACCTTGAAATGAATAGGAAATCTTAATTTATATTCATTTAGAATGTCAAGTGGACCTAAAACTACACTTGGACATAATTCCATCAAACATTTAACTCATAATTCCATCAAACATTTAACTCATAGATATACAAATAAGGGTCTCAGCAATTGCTCAACCAGGAACCTTCCAAGTTCTAATACAATCAAGTTCCTGAGAAGTTTCAGACACATATTTCTATAAACTATTACCATAATCTACTTCTTTACCTCCTCATACTCTGCCTCGGGGGCCTGGTCGCCTCCCTGAGAACCTCCGGTCAAGGGGGAACCACCAACAGACATGTGCTGTCCAATCTTCGATACAGCCTTGTTTGCTGAATTAAGTTTCGCATTTATCTCATCAACATTATCAGTTGCCATTGCGTTCCTTAAATCTGAAATAGCAGACTCAATTTCGTAGACAACTTCACTTGGAACCTTGTCCTTATACAGATATACTCGTTTAGGCTCTTCTCAATACTGTAAATTGCTGTGTTCGCATTATTTCTGAGATCAATTAAACCCTTCTTTTCTTGATCTTTCTGTAAATGCATCTCAGCATCCAACCATTTTTTATTTCCACGATAACAACTCGTCATTTTTTCAGTAAAAATACAAATACAAACATGATCGGTAAGAAAATGCTGTTTCTGTTTTCATACAGAAGACCAAATGTCATCAAGCCCCCCACTTCTATCTACATTAACTGCAAACCTTCTGCATTCAGTACTACAAATTAAACACTCACCAATCTTTAAAATGCTTTATTTTATCAATATTTACAGGATGGGAAGATAAGGGAAGAGACATCTACAGCATGCACAGATGAGTCTTCGCTGGTGCGAAGCATAGCTAGATTTTTTTTATCAACGCGTACTCCATTGATGTTGCTAAAATTTAGTAACAAAAAAAGATGAAAAAATTGACGGCCCAAAAAATCGAACTCCTATAAGCAAAAAATGAAGTGAATATTATTTCATCTGTATACAATAGCTTGAAGAATGTAAAGACAAACAAGGGGATGAACAATGAAATCAATACCTCTGAACAGAAATATTCCTTATATTAAACCACCGTCTGCCAAACAAATGCGCATAATCAAGGAAAAGCACACGAAAAAGAAGCTCCAAGTCCTAACCTGACTCTTGTTCGTAGGAATGGTGGTATTTCTATTGATCAATCTAGTAAAGTTACCTCCCAGAGTCTCAATACCAAGTGATAAGGGGGTCACGTCCAGGAGAAGTAACTCTTTAACATCACCATGGAGGATACCACACTGAATAGCAGCACCCATGGCAACTGCCTAGTCAGGATTCACCAATTTGCTTGGGGAATTGCCAAAGATTTCAGCAACAATTTCCTGAACCTTAGGGACACGGGTCATGCCTCCAACAAAGAGGACTTCATCCACTTCTTCAGTTGAAATACCGACATCATCTAAACAACTTTTGCAAGGAGTCCTAGTTCTCTCAATCAAGTGGTTCACCAAAGTCTCAAACTTTGATCTGGTCAATGTTATATTCAAATGCTTTGCTCCATATGCATTGGCATTTATAAAAGGCAAGTTGATTTCAATCTGAGATGTCAAAGGAAGCTTTATCTTGGCCTTCTCAGTTGCTTCTCGAAGTCTCTGCAGAGCTTGTCCTTTGACAGATCAATTCCCTCAGTTCTCTTGAACTCACCCACCAAAAATTCCAACAGAGTATTGTCAAAGTCCTCTGCTCCCAAAATGTGTCACCGTTTGTGGCTTTCACTTAATGGAAAATGATTAAATCAGCACACATATTTGAAAAATAAACATGATGACAAAGACAAGAGAACTTGACTCAAACTTGGCATACCTCAAAAACACAATTTGTTATCTCCAAGATGGAAATATCAAAAGTTCCGCCACCAAGATCAAAAAGAGCGACAAGGTCCCCTTTGTTGTTCATACAGTAGGATAGGGCAGCAACAGTTGGCTCATTGATTATCCTTTTCACATCAAGACCTGCAATTCTCCCAGCATCTTTTGTAGCCTGCCTTCGAGCATCATTAAAACAAGCTGGAACCGTTATCACAGCCTTGTTTACAGACTTCCTAGGTAAGCCTCAGCAGTTTCTTTCATCTTAATCAGAATAAAAGCTCCAATTTGGCTTGGTGAGTACTGCTGTCCATTGGCTTCAACCCACCGGCAGACCTACTGTGGATCCTGGTGGGTCACGTGACCCACCAACTTCCAGATGATATTTTTTTAAAAAAAATTAAAATAAAAAAATAAGATTTGGGTATTTTGATTTAGGGTGTGTTTGAGCCACATTATTTTGAAAGAATGTATTTTGGAACAGTAGATTGATGGAGAATGTGTGGTTGAAAAAGAATGTAAAATTATTGGTGTGATGGAAAATATTATTTTATTGAAAAATGTGTGGTTGAAAATGAGTAGAAAAATGAGAACGAAAATGGGTCTAGACTCATTATATACAATTTGACTTATATTTAACGAATTGTATTTATTTGATTGATTATTAGTATTGAATATTAGTAATATGTTTTTTCTTTCGATTACTTGAATTGATTGTTTGTATCAAATGCATTATAAGATTTTTAAACATAAACACCCATTTTCTTGTGATAAACAAAACATTAATAAAACGACTCTTCGAAATCTAAATCAAATGGATGAAAATGATTAGAAAAATATTAATGAAGAAATGTTTTTTAAATATAAATCTGAATTATCAACCAGACGTCTGCCACTGAACCGAACGACTAAACTAGTCGTTGTACGTCATAAATTAGAACAATTAAAAAAATGATCGTTGAAGATCCGGACGTCCGCCTAGTCAATCGGACCTCCGATTGACTTTGACTTTTTTTTAGGCTTTTGAAGGAGCAAGTAAGATTGTGAAAAAAGTTCAAAATATCAAATTGAAAACCTTTGAAAAATAATTTCTTTTGCAGGTATTTTTGTTAAATAATCTTTTGGTGCATAAATCGATTTTTAAACTTTTATCATTTATTACTAAATATCAAAGTATTAGTACATTTAGCCCCTTGTTTGGTCTGTAATAAAATCTGATTTTAATTTAAATCAAATTTAAACAATCAATATCAACCACATCTTTTATGGATCCCACAAAATTTCAATCATACGTTTCAAAAACTTCAAACAAAATCTACTAAAAATCTAATTTTAATTTCCACCAAACACCCTCTTATATTTGAACTAAGAAGTCTAGTTTTTTATCTTNTAAATCAAATTTAAACAATCAATATCAAGCACATCTTTTATGGATCCCACAACTTTTCAATCATACGTTTCAAAAACTTCAAACAAAATCTACTAAAAATCTAATTTTAATTTCCACCAAACACCCTCTTATATTTGAACTAAGAAGTCTAGTTTTTTATCTTACTTCGAAGTTTGCCTCTTAAACTTCTCGTCTTAATCTTTCTTTAATGACGTCTCTCATGCTTTTGATTTTTCTTTTTCTTGACGTTTGTTTTTTAAGCTCTCCTCTCGAATGATTTGATTTGAATGCTTAACTTCCACTTTGATCTTCATTTCGAGTCCGATTTATATGTTAATTTTGGCAATGTTTGATTGATTTTAATATTGAACTATCATCACTTAAAATCAATTGTTAGAAACACTACTAATCTTATTTGTTATGATCAAAACATTACGGATGAAATCAATTAAGTCTAGTTTTTTATCTTGCTTCGAAGTTTGCCTCTTAAACTTCTCGTCTTAATCTTTCTTTAATGACGTCTCTCATGCTTTTGATTTTGCTTTTTCTTGACGTTTGTTTTTTAAGCTCTCGTCTCGAATGATTTGATTTGAATGCTTAACTTTCACTTTGATCTTCATTTCGAGTCCGATTTATATGTTGATTTTGGCAATGTTTGATTGATTTTAATATTGAACTATCATCACTTAAAATCAATTGTTAGAAATAATATTAATATTGTTTGTTATGATCAAAAATTAAGGATGAAATCAATCATAGATCAACATAATTTATATTTTATGAGTTATGATTTATCATTTATGAGTTATGATTTTTGACTTGAAAATTTATGTTTAGGATACATGAAAAATAAATTTTAATTGTACCGATTTTAATTGAATCAATTTTAATCTAGGCGTTGAAGTTTGAACCAATTTTAATTGAAAAATAAATTGAGGAATTTTTCAGATTATGGAACAATTATTTCAATAGAAACGAAAGTCCATACCTAGTTCTTCTAGTTCTAGCTATTTTTCAACCGAACGATTTTTTCAATCATTGTGAGACTTCAATTGAAATTCTTATGTGCAGGCATCATGTATACATTTTTATGGATGTAAATGAAATAAACTAATTTTATTAGTTTTAATATTATTTAATTAAATATTCATAAACGATCTCGATATTACGGCAATTGATTATTAACGGTCAATAATCAACGTCCGTCCAGTTGACCTTCAATTCTGAATTCGTCACTCTGTACATGTAACTAACTACATTCATCCAAAGGAAACCATACCCACAATGTGATTCATTATTAGCCATAGGCGTGAAAAAGAAAACGCATTAAAACTTAGTTGAAAATTAGTTCATATGAGTGTACAAAATGAAACATAGATCTTAGCCTCTGTGTGGTCCTAATTATTTTATAATTCATTTTTTTTCAAACTCATTTTCAACCACATATTTTATGAAATCCACAAATTTTTATCAACTTTTCAACTCCACATTTCATCAACTTTAAAATATATATATATGCTAAAATCTAATTTTTATTCAAAAGAAACGAGATTAGAGCCCAACCATTCAAATGAAAGCAAGAAAGAAGCATTTGCAACCAGAGGAGGAGGCACATATGGCCAACGGTGGGCAGTAGCCCATCCAAAATTTCTGATTTTTTTAATTAAAAAAATAGGAAATAGAATCGCTGAGGAACACGACAATTTTCTCCCATTCCAATTTATAATGAAATAGCTTAAAACCCTACCCACCCCTCTTCTCTGTCTCTCAAATATTTTGCAAAATTGATACCAATCGATGGCCGACCATCGACCGCACGCAAGTGTGTTGCTCTTTCACCATCAAGAATTCAGTTAGTTAGGCTCTAGAACTAATTTTTTTGTGACCATTTTTGCAATATTTTCACTATTTTTGTGCTTGTGAGCCGGTTGGAATTCACAGTCTGTTGTTGCTGCGTGTGTCAAGAAATTATTTTCAAACAAGACAGCAAATTATATGGCAAGTGGTGAACGAGGTTTATCCATAATGATAATATCAGTATTCAATCAACCTACGGATTTATCCATTTACTGCTCTTGAGCTTAACGAAAATAAGGAAAGAAATAGAAGAACAAGAACGACACAGTTCAAGAGAATCCGCCTTTTATATTCCAAGAGAAAACTTTACAATCACACGAGTGTTTATCCTCATTTTTACTCTATGTTTAATAATGATATGTACATGGTATTTATAAGAAAATGCAATTCAAATGGATGTCCAAAGATTAATTTGATTCAAGGCCAAGTTTAAAAAATCTGAATCCTTCATAAACTTTTCCACACTTCCATAACTTCATTGAGCCTTTCAATAACCAATCCCTGTTCCATGCCACAGATTTCTTGCCTCAAAATAATGGTTTAGGGTTTAAGAATCTTCTAGAATTCTGCCTTAGCCACGTTTCTGCGCCTTCGTGACTTTTGTCCCACTATCGAAAGCAGTTCCGTCCCATCGAAACGAGCTTTCGTGACTTTTGTCCCACTATCGAAAGCAGTTCCTTCCTGTCAAAACGCTCTGTTTGCGCTGAATCTTTTTTCCGGAATTGCATGTTGATTATGCTTCATTGCCACAAGTATTTATTTGAAAAGAAAAGATAAAAGAAAAATCTCCCACCAGGCAACCATTTGCTTTAATTATCCAAAAACTCATAATTCCTTGTATAACAAGACTGAAATGCTTCGGCCATTTGCACATTTCAAATTTCTAGAATGGGTTCGTGACCACTTGTACTTCACACCTCATAATAAGGCTTGCAATTCTCAGGAAACACTTGCATGGTAAAGTATCATTTGCATTGCATATAACATCTCAACATTCTCCAAAATTTCTCGAGAAAATATGTAACAAGGCTCTCGACGTATCAGAAGAAATAAAAAATCCATGATTATGGAGACGCATATCATCAAAATTTTGACGAATTGGCCCATGCCCAAATTGAGCCAAGTAAGGGCTACGCACGAGTGGCTCGCCCTTTTCGACACCTCTAATTCTAATTGCAACAAAAGCAGGGGCTATAGAACTACTAACAGTATAGGTAAACTTGATTGAGAAAATATGAATTACTCAATATTAACGGAAACTTGATTGATCATTCGTCACCCCCGAAGAGTAAGAAGATTAGCAAATACAGTCACCCCCGAAAAGTAAAGAAGAAGAATAGCAAATACAGTACTCAACTTGGTGAATGCTAATATCAAGAACACAATGTCAAGAAAATTATACAAGCACAAGTAATCAAAATATAATGTTCTGATCTTCCCTGAGTTATATCGTCCATGTGGCCTTTCTTGTAGTAATCAGATTTGTCAAGTGGTTCAACCATTCTTCTTAATTCATTCCTGCATATAGCCAATGACTGCGAAATGACACTCCTGCTTTCTGCGGCATTTTCTTTACTTCAGAAACCATTCGCTTCCAATATTGCGTGAGATATCTATGATGCTTGATGATTTCTTCTCTAAATTTTAATTTTATCACAGCTGTTCTTGTAAATGTCATAGTATCCACCCTCGTCCTCTGCTACCTTCTTTCTTTTTCCCCCATTTATCCTTTTTGTCCTCGGTGAGAGGAGGGGTAGTATGACCTTGTTAATTAAAGAGAAACAAGAAGAACATGATTGGTACCTTAGCATGCTATCGATGATTACACTGAAAGCCACTGGTTATACTCATCCATCCGAATGATAAAGGAGCTGGAACTTGGGGAACCCCCTCCACCATATGTCTTTAGTGTTTTGAATATGCAAGACAAAATTGTATTCATATCGCAATTAAATTTCCTTGGGGCAGCATTACACATTGAGGCAAGGGGAAGCAAAAAGTAGATTTTTTTTCATGATGCACACCTTGGCAACTTCAGAGGTATCAGCACTGCTATCTGTACTCCTCAGAGACATTTTCAGATTATTGCGCTGCATGTATATGACTGCTCCTATGGGCCTGTGCCACCAAAAGATACATTCAGAATAATATCATTCTCATAGTTGAGTTAGCAATGATCTCATTTTACATTTGAGTTAGATATGAATGGAACCACAACTAAGTAACATAATTCAAAACTGTAGAGATAGCCATCAAGCCATGACTATTAACAGATATTCAATATTTATGTAGGCATTTGACAGCGTTTTTTCCTCCCAGAAAAGTGTAGTTGTACCCATGTAACTTGAAATTGCAGAGGTCAGAGCTAAAGCAAGACTTTCATGCAACAGCTACAAACTACTTCAGTGCTCCAATAATTGGAAACAAAGCAAGTGCATAACACTAGCATTCTTAAAGAAAATCACGAGGTTGTCATTATCTCAATCATTTTCACTTTCTGCTTCTCTAATTTCCATTTGCAAACAAGGATAACATTTTTTTCATTGCCTTTGGTCGTCGTGTAAAACTAAAAGTTGCTATCAGTCAAAATCAAACATTCATTACAACCACACATTCACAAATACTACCAATATATTAACCACACAGTTCATGGGATCCAATACTATTCCTCCTAAAAAGTTACTCTTAATTTTACCTGGACACTCCCAATATGTAAATCAGGACAGGGCCAAAATGCAATATAAAACAAAATTGCACAGAGGATAGATGAAGGTTCAGCCAGTGAACCAAGAGCAAATTTTGGTCAAAAGAGGAAAATTTGGAGTTAATCATTCACGACTACAGATAGCTCATATCATAGAATTATTTGATACCCACTCCACAGTTCTCACGCTAATTGCTGACAGTGTAACATATGGTAATGGGCTCCATCCAATAGAAGTGTCTGATAAAATGTGTTGTCTGGCCATAAATAGGGTTAGTGCCAACAAAACTATGTCCACTAAATTCATACCTATGCAAAATATGTCAAATAAAACGAACTAGGGCAGTTTAAAAAGATCAAATAATCAAAGTTCAAGACAGCTTTCAGAAAGACAGGTCAATAGACAACTGTGGCCTTTTATGACAATTCAAAACTTTTAGAGTTTGTTTTTCAATCTAGTCGATCTGAAAGTCACGCTGCTGAGGACTTGAAACATTTGAATAGATCTAAATACCCTTATTGCAAGTCATATTTGAGAGTGCAAATATTTACTTCTTTTTTGTTGCTTAGAGATGAAAATTTATGTCTAAGCTGTGTTTTTAACCATGCATTATGAGTGTCTAGAGGTAGGTGAGGGTAGTAATAATCTGTCTTTATATGGTCAGAGCAGGCAGGAAACCGTTAATACTCGTATTTTCTTTAAAGAACTTTTTCGTATAAAACCGAAAGGTGCTTCTCAGTTCCATTTCTTGATAAGGAGATCGTTTTTTCCTTACTTCAAATTTATCTCAAGTAAACAAAATAAGTCATCTCATTTGAGAAGTAGCTTCGTAGCCTAGCTAACAGATTAATTAGTATATTGCAATCAAACCAGATAAATGAATTTGATATGAACACCTAATATAACTCAAACAAGTAGAAGTTCAACGTAAGTTCATGCATAAAGCGGACAATGCCAGTGCAATAAGAGAAAAAAATATAAATAATACAAAAATTAGAGATTATTCCTCGTACGAAATCTGTCGAACACAAAAGCTTCTAGCTTTATTTGAATTATCACAAAAGTTTTTCATCTGTTGGTCTATCAAAACTGCTATACCACAAAAACTACTTATTAAGATTGCTGGCTGTGATGCTCGGACCCTTCTTTTTGGTCGGCATACCCGTGTCGACACGACACAGGTATGAAATACGGGTCAGACGCGGCAAATTTCAATCGGATACGGCCAAGGGCGGAACCTGTTGAACTGCTGCCAGAATCACCATTTATTACAGGACCAGAAGTCGTGAAGAAGAAGAAGAAGAAGAAGGGGTGTTGGACTTGGGCCTGTTTTTTGTTTTATATTTTGGGTCTTTTGGGCTTTAAAACATTGCTCTTTTTTTTGTTTAAAAAAAATTTATCCATTGTGGTTGAAATATATTTACAGTCTTACAGCTTTATTGGTTGGGTTTATTTATATTTTTCTTCGAATTTTACAGCCTCATCGGTTAGGCAAATTACACGATATTTATTATTTCTTAATTATGCTTTTGGTTCTTTTGATTTAGATAAGATCATTTTAGTTTAAAAAAATATCATGATTAATGTTGCTACAAATTTTAAAAAAAATTAAAATATGATTTCTCTTTGGCCAAAATGATTAACAGATAATTATAATATCAACATACATAATTTGTTTAGAACAATTTAATAGCATTTTTTGAAATTAATATTTTTTCAAAACTTGAAAAATAGAAATAATCAATTAAATTTTTTGATTAATTTTACATATGAAGTTTTTGGCAAAAATAAAATTAATTGAAGTTTCAAAGACGTACCCACGTATCCGTGTCCGAAATTTGGATTCTTTTTAGCCATGTCCCCGTATCCTCCATTTTAAAAAATAAAAGATCCGACACTTAAATATGTACCCGTACCCGAGTCCGAGCATCATAGATTGCAGGTGTAGATAAGCCTACGTTAAGGTTGAAAAACGTGGCTCGGCATATCAAAGACAAATAGTAATTAAGCAAGGCTCTCGAACAAAATGAGAGCCACCTTTTGCTGTCCAGTATCACATGAGGTTTGCCCAAAATATTAGCGTAATGACATTATGATATTATCAGTAATTAAGGTTGTAATGACTCAGGTCAATGGCTAGACATTGAGTCATTGACTCTAAAAATCAATCCCATTCCCATCAATTGGCAAAGACAAATGTTTTTATGCTATGGAGAGATCACAGTAGAAAAAATTACTAAAGAAGCGCATCACATATTAACCTTAAATGACAACAACGAAAGAAAACCACCTTAATCCAGCTGCAGCACTCCTTCGGCTGAGTTCCTTACCCATTTCATCACTTAAATCTGAATTCCCATCAGCTCTAACACCCTATACAAATAAAATGGACAAACAACAGTATCAATATTTTCAATGGATTTCAGCATTAAATTATCAAGCGGCCATAACTTAAATTGTTGAAAGATGGTAAAAGCATTTTACCAAACACTCCCCATAAAGTCCTCTGCCCAACTGGACTCTAAAAACTTTATCCAGCAATTTATTTGCAGCATTCTGTCGACACGAGAGATAGGCCTTCCCCTTTGTGATTAGGTCATCAACGTGTATCTCCGTCAACTGTTTACATGGACAACTGGAACCAAATTAAGTAAATGTGAACTAAAATATAAAAGTTAGATTGTGGAGGGCCCTGTAGCTTCTCCTTTTTATTGACAGAAAAGGGAGTCAGTTTGGCAGATTGAAACTCTCAAGTCAATTATAATGTACCATATTATGCTCAATATCTATGTTATTATGTTCCCCTGCTAACAAATTTAAAAAACCCTCCCGGAGTTCTGCTTGTCTGCTTGAGAAAGTTATGCTATGCAGATAATGCGAGTTAGATTCAGCTTCAACCTGCTCGTACAAGCTTGAATTACTAATGCAGTTTAACTTTGAGAGCCATTCACGGAGTCCGAGATTGAATGCCTTAGCATCTGGTAAATCCCACTTGCGAAGATCTCCATCTTCAATATATTTGAGAATCATCTCTACCTGATCTTGAACTTTATGGTTTAGCAGGCTTATAGTATCCTCCTATCACAAATTTATAAACAAACATAAATTTCCCATAGGAATTTAACACTATAGGATACACATCTATAATGAATCAGACAACATCACTTACACCACTATAACTGATATCACTAAAATATGATTTAGAGGCACTGCCACTTACATTATCAACCCCAGTTTCTGAAATTTTTGAGGAGAAATATTCATATACAGCAGTAGAGCTACTCTTCTCAAGATTGACATGAAACACGAGCTTTGCATTACACTCTTCGCTAGATGGTATTATGGCATGCGCTGATTTCCGATGATCAAAACCAATTACTCTAATAACAATAAATTCTAATTCAGTGATTTAACCGCTAAATTTTCCAAATATCTTTGAAGAAAAGAATAATAATATTGTTTATTTGAAAACAAACTCCGAGATTTTCATACGTGCATGAGGTTTGCCTGGAAAGCTCCACAGCAAACCCTTTCGGACCAATAAAATCTAGAAAGTAGCATTTCTTCAATCCTTCAATAGATATATCTTCGATCCTATGGCAAAATGAAACTGTATTTGAGAAAATGAAAAGGTCGAATCTGAAATATTAATGGGTAAATCAGGAGCGAATGAGGAGGTCAAATAACTCTGAATTTTATGAATTGTTAACTTAAATAGAAGAATGAAAATTTTGGTGGTGCTCCTTTTTATTGATAATTGTACATTCAAAATTATGCTCATTATATTTTGAGGAATCTCGTTTACGTCGGCCAATCCAATATTTTCCAAAGAAATTCATGCAAAAAAGAGACGAATTCCACACTAGTATAGATATCGCAAGCATGACAGGAGTGTGTCCGTGAGCAAAGTGTGAAAATAGTCTCTTGTATAGAAGACTCGTAACAGGTACTCCACATGTATTATAAAGTTACAAGTTTTGAAACAATTAGCTCCCTTTGGACGTTGGTCAGTGTCTATATAGATTAATTCAACTTTAATTACCAAAAGAAATTTGATGGAGAGCTATTAGCAGCGGAGAGGAAGGATTACGGATTTCAATGCAGTAATACACAGTTGCGACAGAGAATTGAACGGGCAAAATGTTTAAACCAATGAAACCAAAGGAAACAAGAAAGCCTTGTCTTGTTGGTATTTCTCAAAAGAGACTCAGGAAAATTCAATAATAACAAAAACGCATAATCTATACATCATGCATACATAGAAAATGCTATATTGCAGACATCGACAAGTAAATGTATAACTATGAGAGTGAAAACCTGAAGGGTTCCACGGAAGAGAAAGGCAATATGATGCAAGGGAGGTTCAGTCGAGAGTGGTAAATGTGAGCAAAGAGAGCTGAAAACGCGCCGGAGAAAGAGGGGTAATTGTACAAGACTACGTTTGGGGTCTGTGCTTCCGATGCCTTACTTAGAGCTTCCAGAGCTGCGTCTGATCGGAATTCCCGGCGTAGGAGTGGCAGTGGTATTAGGGAAAGAGAAGAGACGAGTTTGCGGTATGAGGAAACTGAGACGCCCATTTGACTTTGATTTGTCACAGGCTGCGGCGGGCGCCGCCTCCGGGTGCCTATTTTCCGGTTAACTGCTGGTTCTTTGATCTTTCTTTTGTGGGTTTGCCAAACGCCAAAACTATGGCGGTGCCAGTTCAACTCAATTTTTTTTTCTTGGAAGAACGAAGAAAAAATTTGGTGCGAGTAATTTTTGTGTCTTATCTGCCTATTTTAAAGAGCAATATTTAAAATTGATTTTTTTAATTAACATTTTAACTTGAAGTGTGAGTTTGATTCTTCAAATTTGTAGAGCCAAACATACTCTTTGTAATTAAATGCATTTAAAGTGTTTCAATTTTCAACGTAAGAAAACAATAAAATAATTTAAAAAGAGCTAATTAAAATAAAAGACAAAGAAAAATAATAAATATTTTTTTAGAGTAGTGAAATTAAAGTATTAAATATAAAGAGTTTGTTGGAGTACTTCAAAATTTTAACTCTCTAAATTTATAGATACTCTCCAAATGATAGAATATGCTCTTTAAAAATAGAGAGTCTCTTGGAGATGCTCTTAGTGAGTGTCTGAGGAAAAGTCTTTTTTCAATGTAAGAAAACAATAAAATAATCTAAAAAAAGCTAGTTAAAATAAAAAAATAAAGAAAAATAATAAATATTTTTTGGGAGTAGTAAAATTAAGTGTTAAATATAAAGAGCTTGTTGGAGTACTTCAAAATTTTAATTCTTTAAATTTATAAATACTCTTCAAATGATAGAATATATACTTTTTAAAAATAGAAAGTCTCTTGAAGATACTCTTAACTTGGGTTGAATCAAGTTATGTTAGCAACAATTTTATTCTTCCAAATTATTCCTTTACCAAAAACACCAATCCATCCATTTACCGTCAGTTGCTCCGTTGATTCAATACAAAAAATCAATTTTATTAGTTATGTTAGCAACAATTTTATTCTTCCAAATTATTCCTTTACCAAAAACACCAATCCATCCATTTACCGTCAGTTGCTCCGTTAATAAAAAACAAAAAATCAATTTTATTTTCAAACGCTAAGTGTAAAATAGTGTCGACCCATTTAACCTCTTATTTTCGCCTTCAAAATCGTTATCCCATAAGTAACAATAATGTGAATATGAAAATAATTTATAAAAAAAAAAAATAGCGTTAAGAACATTGTATTTCATGTGACCCAATCACCTTTTTGCAACCCCTAATGAAATACAATGTTTTTACGCCATTTGTTATTTATTTAATATAATAATTTTATACATTATTTTCATATTCACGTTATTGTTACTTATGAAATAACTATTTTGAAGGCTGTAGGAAAGGGTTAAATGGTCAAGACTATTTTATCCTTGGTGTTTGAAAAGAAAATTTGTTTTTTGTAACATAGCAATTGATGGTAAGTGAATGAAATAATTTTTTGGCAGAAAAATGCGGAAATAAGAGTGAAAGTGCTAAAACTTTAAAATATGGATGTTTTGCGCAATAATATTGAAAGATATGGACATTTTGTGCTAACTATCTTGACTTTTTGTATTAAATTAATGGAGCAACTGACGATAAGTGGATGAAGAAACACTTTTGGCAATGAAAGCTAGAAATAAGGTTGAAAATGCCAGAAAAAAAAGGTAAGAATGTTATGTACAATAATATTGAAAAGATAATGATGATTTGTGTTAATTACCCTCTCGACAATATTTTCTTTTTCGTAATACAATTTTTAAGATCTAATGTTGCATCTAAGCAAAAGACGAGTCAAATATGAACATCTTGTTTGATCAAACTTTAAGGAAGAAAATATTACTTATGGTGTGTTTGAGCCACATTATTTTAAAAGAATGTATTTTTGAATAGTAGATTGATGGAATATTTGTTGAAAAAGAAGAAAAAATTATTGATGTGATGAAAAAAATTATTTTATTGAAGAATGTGTGGTTAAAAATGAGTAGAAGAATGAAAATGAAAAACAATATGTTTGGGTAAGTCTTTTTTCTCAATTTCTTATATTCACAAAAAATTAATTATCATAGAAATAATTCTTACTGTTAATAAAATATATAATTTACTATTATTTTTCACCATAATTATATTTATTTTAAAATTTACATATCTGTTTATCTGTCCTGTCCCCCGATTTTATAATTTTCCAACTCGTGCCCCCGCACCCCAAACGATGATGTCATAACACGTCACTCAGAGAAGCCATCCAATCAAATTGGCCAGAGTGGATCCTCAACCCCGGTTCTGAAACACCAAATGCATCGAATTATCCGACCTCGTCACCACAACCTACCGCTAAGATATTTTCTTCTCTCTCCTCCCCTTCTCAACAAGTGTTCATTAAGAACAGAAATCTTTATTCTTGTATATATGTACTACTGCATTATTCTTCAAGCTTTTCTTCATCAAAAGGTACGCGTCGAATCAACATTTACACGAAACTCGCAGAATTTGATCCGTACATAAAACATTCATGATCTTGAACTGAACAAGTGATTATTATTTTCATTTTCCTTTTTCTATTATCATTTCTTTCTTCTGTTACAGAATTAATCACGACTCATATCTTTTTATTTTCTGTAGTTTTGCGTATTGTAATCTTCGTTTATCTTTTCTTGCTTTGATTATCGTAATATTCTTTACATGCATTACACAGTGCACTCGTCTTTTGGTTGTTTCATATTTTTATTTTTTGAATGACTAAATAGTGAATAAATCTGAATTTTCTTTCAGAGTTGAATCTGTTTCTCTCTTGATTAGTCGAAATACAGAGCCCAAAAACAGGTAAAATATATGTATGCTGTTGTTTGAAGTTCTTGTTTTAGTTTGTCTCATATTTTTTGAATTACCATTTAATATTTATGAAATTTGCTTTCATCACTGTACCTGTATGTTATTTTTCTCGACTCTGTGGCATATAAGTTGTTGATGTTAAATTCTGTGTGACTAAGTTTTACCCTATTTCCCCACCAAATTTGCGAATAAATCCTGCAAAATGAACACCTTGTTACTTAAATCGTTATATAGCCATTCAGTGCTAAAGTCAATGAGGTCGAAAAATCATTTGAGGTAAACAGATTGTAAATTTGAGTAACAGAAAGTAACTTGCTTGTATTGACAAGGTTTGGCGTGTTTATAGAGATTCCAGATCGGTAACTGTCATAGTCACATTAATTATAGAGTAGACTACTTCTTAAGATGTGTGCCACAAAACCAGTGACATGGGAACTTCTGATCATCATTGGTTGACGTGGATTGCATGTCAGACTCACTTGGAGTTCGCGTGTCAAATCTAATTTGGCACTATCTTCTCGTTAGAAAATCTGAATTTCATTTTTATATATCAAACATCACATAGAGACCTCAAGCTGGATAAAAATTATCTGTCATTCCAGCTTGCTAACACATGA
Source organism: Fraxinus cuspidata (assembly GCA_903798385.1). Classification (NCBI taxonomy): domain Eukaryota; kingdom Viridiplantae; phylum Streptophyta; class Magnoliopsida; order Lamiales; family Oleaceae; genus Fraxinus; species Fraxinus cuspidata. The sequence goes on along the minus strand of CAIGRP010124824.1, from coordinate 13,098 downwards.
AAGAAACATAGGTCAAGATAACCTTTTGGTAAGAACATCTGCGGGTTGTTTTCCACTAGTGATAAATGGAATGCAAATCTGACCACTTTCAATCCTCTCCTTGATTAAATGTTTGTTAATTTCAGCATGTTTAGTTAATCTTGCTGAACAGGTTTGAGAGCACTTTTTGTAACGACTTTACTATCACAATAAAGCTTCATCATCTCTGTCTTGTTTTTGTCTCGGTAACTCTAAGTTCCTTGAGCAATGTCTTTAACCACATCAACTCACACATTCCTTGGGCTATTGCTCTAAACTCAGCTTCAACACTTGTTCTTGATACCATATATTGTTTCTTACTTCACAAAGTAACTAGATTTCCTCCAATAAATGTGTTATGTCTGGATGTTGACCTTTTGTATTCTATAGAGCCTCCATGTAAGCTTTTTACTTGAAGAGTTCTTTGAGAAAAGTAAGTCCTTTTCAGGTGTTCCTTTCAGATACCATAGGATCTTTAAAACTACTTCCATATGGGATTCACAAGGAGAGTGCATACATTGACTAATAACTTACAACAAATGTAATATTAGGTCTACTGGGAGATAAATATATTAGCTTACAAACAAATCTTTGGTATTGCCTCTTGTCGACTGAGCACTCTCAATAATAGCTCCCAAGTTATGTTTTGGATCAATTAGAGTATCTTCTGGTTTGATAGCCCAACATATCCATTTCTTTAAGAAGATCTAAGACATACTTTCTTTGTGACAAAAATATCCCCTTTCCAGATCTTGTAATCTCGATACCAAAAAGTATCTCATCCTCGATATTTGTTCCAGGTCCTAATCTAGTATTTGATGGTGTTGCATATGGTCTAGGTTGACACAATATAGAAAGAGAGAGCCAAGAAATAACACATACCCATTGCTTTCGGAACCCTTGCTCAACATAGGGTCCAATGTCTTTCGTAATTGATATTCTAATAATTGATGTTATTATTTCTCACAACATGAAGTTGTGGAGCTGGTGGTGACCGTATATCTCAAGACTTGGTGCAAATAAACGTTTTCCCTGGATTCAGTGGTCATTGTCACGTGCTCTACGATTCTGGTTGTCGTGGCCTCATCTTCTTCAAATTTCATTTTTCAATTTTCACATTGTTTACATGATCGATTGAATAACCACTTATGTTAACTATTGAAAGTGAAGGTCATGTGAAGAGTTATGGGCTTGGATCTGTAGCTGGGTTATTGGCCTATGTGAGCGTAATGGGTTTGCTTTCTTGACTTGGGTGAAGGTTAAAGGTTCACATTGCAAAAGCATAACCTGGACTTCTTATGGAAACAGTGAAGTTCTTTTTAAGGTAATGTTGAGAATCTCCAACACAAATAACTGCAAAAAGAAACAAAATCATATATGCTCTTTCCAATTAAAGAGTTCTCATACTTCCTTCTTTCTTGGTAGATTTTACAACAGGTGGTAGGTCATTTATATAGATTTAAGAGACCTATTGCTCTCCTAGGATATTGAGTACCTCTTTAAATTTACAGAGATTGTAAATTTTGGAATTAGATTAAATATGTTAGATCTATTCTAGCTATTTCATATAAGTTAAACCATAAAATAAATAAAAAAAGGTTGCAAAATATTCCACTTGTTCACATTGAATGATCTTAATATTCTAGATTTGTCCAAAGATAGTGAGCCCTTTTCAAAAGTAATTGTTATCCTTCCAAAAAATGCCAAATTTATAGTATATGACATAATGCCTTACTTGAAGTATGCTATATATTCTGGAGTTGACCTCTTTTTTGAGGTAAACATGAAAAAGTTGCACTACATAGACAAATTTTCAATTCTTACCTAAACATCTCACGTGTGTCAATTTAAAAATTTGTAGTTTCAAATTTTTTTTTGAAAGGTAATCCAAATAATTTATTAATCAATGCATAATACATAGGAGGTGTATTATCAATTTAAATAAAAAAGTAACAACATGAAATTAGGTAGACCGTCTATATGCCTAGTAACCGCAGCATTAAACGAAGTATACAATGTCAAATAAAACAGTTCTCTAATCTGCTCTGTCGTATGTGTTTCGTCTGTGTTTGATCTTCAAAACATCGGTTGTTTCTTTCTCTCTACACACCATACGATGTAAACCGAAATAAGGTCCCATACGAGTTTGCTATCATTGTCTCGAAACTTTTTCCTCCATACCTTTAACACGTCTTTCATACGTCTTGACAACGCTCAATTCATGTGCTGCGACGCCAGAATATCGTTCCACAGTAGACGAGCAACATCACAATGAAGGAACAAGTGGATAATCATCTCCCCATTCTTCTTGCACATATAGCACCACAATGAAGGAACACGTGTTCATTTTCTAGTTTCAATTGCGGACAGAGGGAGTAATAATTGTTAACCATGTTATCCAAATCTTGATATTCGATGAATTGAACATTTGGACACATTCCTCCACCTGAAATCCATATTCCAGCCCAACTACATCTTATTTATTCAAAGTGCATTTCATGTAGTAAGGAGAGTAGTATACACAAGGGCAACATTTGGAGGTTCATTATGAAGGGTAGCTAGCCTCATAAGAATCACAATGTGCAAAAAGTGTGAGAAAATGCTTTCCATTTGAGTGCTATGGTTAATCACTATGTCTTTAAATTAAGTCCTAGACAAGCATGACAGTTTATTGATTGTATTCGAGATTTTGAATGATACATTCTATTATTGTGGCCTTAATGGTCTGGATTAGAAATTAGTGAATTGAAGAGGGTGGCGTGGACTAAAGGGACGCAGTGAGGAGTCAAAATTGGAAAAACGTAAAATGGTCAGCAGTGCTGCTGAAGGGATATATTACTTATTTTTATGGTTAAACAAAAAAAAATGTTATTCTGTATTGCTAGATTACCTATGATTGGAGCTGGTAAGGAATCAAATATCTATGAAATCAAAAATCAATTTTCTATAGTGTAATTGGCATGAATTGGTTAATAATTTCCTTCTTCTAATGATGCTTGAAATGTTAAATGTATTAGGCCTCTGATTCTTAATTGAATAACATTTTTCTTCTTATCAGGATAATTTACTGAAACATTTAGTCTGTTGCTCGAGTGTAGATGCAGGAAGGGGAAACTTTGTGAATTGAAGGGAAGGGTAGTGAGGACTGTGGAGTTAGGGGAGCTTGTGAGCAGTCTAGGGAGTTGACGAGTTAAAACTGGGATTAGGTAAAATGGTCAACGTTGAATCTGAAGGGGATATTTTATTTTTTCTTTTGATGGTTAAGCTATAAATTTGAGGTTTGGTATGGCTTGGTTTACCTGCAATCAAGACTGGTACAGGACCAAGTAGATTCTTCAAAATCTGAAACTGATTAGTGTTCTTTTTTTCTGATTGAGTAGTTGACATGAACCAATTTTGATAGCAAAATTGAAATTTTGAGAAATTCATATGCCTTCCTTTATATATGTCTGGTGCTACTTCACAAAACATTTATTTGGTCGCTTGAGTACAACTTTCGTGAGGGGAAAACATAATGGGATAACTAAACTATGGTATAGCCTGTAGGATGATATGAATTGTCAATCAAAAACCATGGAACTGTATGTCTGCAAGTGCAATCTTGTGCATTCAGTTACATCAGTTTATCATATATCATGCACAATCCAAAATATCCAAACTTTTAAACATAGCTATTGAACTTAGAATGCTGAATCTTGGTTTGTTGACTAATTTTTATTTCCTCATATTTGAACAAGGGACCAGTACGACGGCTTTTGTAATAACAATCTTTTACTCTTGAATTGGTTGTGCATGCTTTCCAATCAGTTGTGCTTAAAATTATAGAGCAATGCATTCCAATCAGTCTCCTCATGAATCCCAAAATACCATTCATCTTCTTGAAACATGCTGGTTGTGCTTAAAAGTTATTTTTTTAGAAATTAGGTTTTGTTAACAAGAAGTTAACTTCGAAAATCATATTTGACTAAACAAGCAACTTAAACGTAATTTTCTTTTTTAATTACAATCAAACATGCTATGTATCTTAATTATGTGGAACAACTTATGATTCTGCAATGCATCCTAATTAGATACAGAAATGGAATTATATTGCATATAAGACCTTTTCATCCCTTAAGGTCCATATGCCATTCTCTGGTGACATTACATGACTTGTTCATAGACCCTTTCTAGGTGCAAATTGCTACATCTTTCAAAGCAGAAATTATATTTATTAATTACACAAGGATTCCAAGTTATGTCTTCTGAGGAAGGACATTTTTCATTCTAAATATATTTCAAATCAAGCGGTTCAAGTACCAGTATCACAATCATTAATAATCACAGACATTTTAGCCAGAGCAAACTGTTCACACCCCTGGTTCCTTTCAGTATTAGGTCTAATTTACAGGCTGTACATATGAAGATTCTAAAGCTGTTCCACATGTCGAACAAAAATTGGATGGTTTTGATGCTTTATTGACATTCATCTTGTTCAACTGTGAAATGTTATTGATTGAAGACTAATCTTTTCAATTGTGCAGCAGAACCAAAATATGTGGAGCTTCCATCCGGCTATCTAATGCAGTTGTAGCCTGTGGCAATGGCCAAACTATAATGTTACTGGGGTTAATATGGACGAAAGATGAAAAAAATTCTTAAAGAGCAATAGCTACCCATCAGACATGGGTGTCTTGAAGAGAGAATTACCCCAATTTTATCCCATTTGCTGGTGTATCATTCTTCTCTGTTTGTGGCTGGCTTAGCTGGAGATTGACAGGTACAGGCAAATCATAACCATGACGAATTCCGCATGTTATGTGCGGAACCCTGTTTGCTGTGTTTGGACCTCCTGCACCATAAACCTGGACCAAAACTTATGATTAAGTGCAGCCGGGAAATTGTTTTTCTTACGTAGCAAAATGCACAAGAAAAGTCCTTTTTGTTTGTCAATGTTATCGGTCTGCCAATACCTTTGTCTGCAAGCCTGCAATCTCTTGAGAAACAAGGCTTACCTTCTTATACAGCTCTACGTTTTCTTGATGCATGAGATTTCCCTGCAACAAGTTTGATGAAGTCATTCCTGAATTTAAACATGAATGATATACAAAAATTGTTATATCTAACTGTGTTTCCAAGAGGACCTTCAGGTTTAACTCTTTGATTTCATCCGTTAAAATTTGCTCCTGCAAGAAATAGCAATTATTGTGGATTTTCATGTACTTAATATATCAGAAGTCACAGTACTTCTAATTAACAATTATGTTAGGCAGAACCCCCTTAACCTTTTTCATTCGGATGCTTTTCAAACTCATTTCTAGTTGATTTTCCAGATTTTGTAGATCTATGATGCTCAATCCAGAAAGTTCTTCCCCCAAAAGTTTCCTGCATATATCATGACAGAAGTATATTGTATGTTCTTGTCCTGTATGAACCTTTCCTCAACTATCTGTATGAGATTTTCTATTTTTTTTTTTTTTGAGAATTGGAAGTATCACCATATCTATTATCTTTATTTATTCAACATGTGTATATCTAGTTAATATCATTTGCTTGTACTTTTTGGATCCTTCCAACTTGGCTTATTTTTACATGGACATCTAGCTTATTAAAATGAAGGATACAGAGTCCTTTGGAGGGGGGACAAAGAGCTCAGATCTTAAACCTAGTCCTATAAGTAAGTTATGAGTGTGGGGTTCCATACTGTTTGATGAAATCCGTTGGCCTCTACCGTATCACTACTTTGTACATGCAAAGGTGATAGTGAGGTCCTGAGCCAAACACCATAGTTTTCAGCCTAACTCTGTCTTAATGCTCCCTCCCAAGTTCAGTTTGATGCTTAAAGTAATGTATTGTCTATTTTGTGAATTTACCCTTTTTGTGCTCCCACAATGGTTATTTAGGAATGGATTTTGAACTACAAGTTCCTATTTGTTTTTGGTCACTTTTAACATTCTATTATGATACATGCTTTTTATTAACTCTCCACAGTGGTTCCACTGGTGTTAAAGATGTGGAACTATTTCTATGTTCTCTGTGATTATCTCTATAATAGTTCAATCGTTAAATTTGTATATACTTACCATTTATAGCCATTCCTACTACAAAAGTGGGTCATTCTCATTGTGGTTTCTAGCAACAAAATTATAGAAGCCTTTTTATTCCTTTCACTATTTTTATCTCAATTATATTCACCTCATAGTTGCTAACATGGTATTAGAGCAAAAATATCTGCTGTTTGTCAAGGTGTTTTGCCATATAGTGATGCCACGGGATCATTGCATATACGCAATCAAACTTGTGGCAAGTAAGATGTGAAACATTTGATATTGTCTTTATTCCTTGAGCTTGACATGCAATCAACTCAATGAAACTTTATCCTATGCTACTTTGGGCCAGGTACTATCTCTTCATTTACTTCCCTCCATCTGGATCCTGTTCATCATTGAGATAGACATTGTCGTTTATATTTCGAATGCTGTCTCTTCAGTCCTTCACTTCATCTATATTTAATCTGCTACTTCGATACTGGGGGCTATTTATTACTTTAGAGACAAACGTACCTGTAGCTTTCTTGCAAGTACTGCAGCTGTCTTTTCAAGCTTTCTGCTTCAGTTTGCCAGAACTAGCAAGACATTAAGCAAAATGATTAGTTTCCCTAGTGCATAAAATGTGGAGGATTACATGGTTAAATTGAAAGAGAAGGTCAGAGGTATTGATATATTGGGGTCTAAAATGGAATCATATCATATTATCAGACATTATATTCGTGGTCACAATCATCATTATATTCATCACAGTGGTTTATAAACAGTTTTTGATAAACTAAAATTTCATTAAAAGAAAGAAAACTCTAGTAGGCAAGCAGTAGACAGAGGAAGAATAAAGAAGAGAAAGAAATGGCTAATATCCAAGAAATCCACGCAGGATTATATTCACATAGGGTTATAGGGTCCCAACAGGGCATTCCTAATCCTGAACACTGGATTTTCTAAGGCTTCTAAAAATGACCTATGTAGTTAAGAGTAGATTGAGTTATTCATTCCTTAGACTAGTGTGCTGATGAAAATTTGAAATCCTATTAAATGAAATGTTAATGAGTGTCCATTTTTGCCAGCGTATTGTGTTCTTCTCTTCAACGTTGCGAGTTTTAAGTTATTTCATCAGTTCCACAAAAAGAAATCTGAAAGATGCAAGTATAGGCTGTTAGTTTTTAGCCATTCTGGTACTGCATTGTGATGAGCATAAGAATTAAGTCATCTAGCACATTTTCTTATTTTTGTCTGAAATGCTACTGGGGGTTGCATTTGCTTGTAGAAGTAGACATTTTTTTCCTAATGTTATCAAGTTGGATTATTCTTTATATTCTTCAATTGCATATGTAATAAATGTGGAGCACAATGAATTTCAAGTGTCATATATGGAAGTTTAGTAATTCATATGGGTTTAAGAATTGTATTTGGATATCTATGCTGGGTAGAATAACCTATATGGACAGTGATAGAATCCTAGTTGCAGGTTCCAGATCTCATGTGTTAGCTACTCAAGGCTGGGAGCTCCTATTGGAATATTGCAATCCTGCTGAGGAAAATATCAGATTAGGTTTATGTAGAATCAACAATGAGCTATGTTGATGAATTAGGACTTTAACATATGCACTATGGAAGAGCAATTGACTTGATATTGAAGAATGAAATGAACAGAATGGATAACAAATTCGAAGGCTATTAGAGAGGCCCCGGTCTCTCCCCCTTTTCTAACAGAAGTTTAGGCGTTGTTCTCTTTGTGTTTCAGTTTTGTGTTTTGAGTTTTGAATTTATTTTGTGTTTTGTGTTTTGAGCGTCCATTTTGAGATTTTTGAAAATGTGTTTTTTTTTTTCATTTTGAAAAATTGTTTTGAAAACGCCCAAAACGCGTTTTGAAAATTTTGACTTGATTATAACTGAAAACACTCAAAATGACAAATTTGTCGTTTTGGGTTTTCTTTACAAATTTTTAACTTGTTTTCAAAAACACGTTTTCGAAAATGGGAAAGAGAACGCGTTTTCGCTGTTTTGGAAAATCGAAAACAGAAAACGGCTTGAAAATGGTAAAGAGAACAGGTCCTTAGTAATTTGATAACCCCCCTAACCCCATTTCCCTCCATCTTTATTCACAATCCCTACCACAACATTATTACATTTTTACCCCTATCTAACTCCAGATGACTTGGCAAACCCCTTCTTCCTTCTTGCATATGTGAACCAAATAGGAGGTCTATCATTACTCGTCGCCCTAAAATCCACCTTTTCCGTAAGGTGGAAGCTTGGAAATTGGCCTTGGTGTTAGGATTAGGACAAACTCTCAGAATAGATTCCGGTTCTAGGGTAAACTCCCCCTCTGTTGACAATTGCGGTGGAAGAGATGAAACTGGTTGCAGGTTGCCAATGGCCTTACGGACTGAGATACGTGGAAAATCGGATGGATCGCCGCTGTAGATGGCGGTTTCAAAAGGACAGCTTCTCAAAAGGTCGTTTAGCCACCGACTTCTGGCGGTATGGACGAAGCTTGAGATAAACCAAGTCTCCCCCCGCAAACTGAATGTCACGGCGGTGTTCATCCGCGATCTCTTTCATCTGCAATTGTGCTCTAGAAAGCTACACTTCTAGTTGCTTTAAGGCTTCATCTCGGTCTATTAAAAGCTGCTCCACAGATGAATTGACAATTATTCCTTTCTCGAAGGCAAGAATTTGAGGTGGCTCTCGGCCATACACAATTTGAAAGGAGTGAGCTTGGTGGCCGTATGGAAGGAGGTGTTATGCAAAATTCGGCCCAATGTAAATATTTACTCCACACCTGTGGTCTGCTGAAAGCAAAGCATCGCAAATATGTTTCCAAACATGGTTCACAACCTCCGTTTGCCCATCGGTTTGTGGATGATAGGCAGTACTATGCTGAAGAGCAGTTCCTTGAGCTTTGAACAATGCAGGCCAGAATGTACTCATAAAGATCCTGTCTCTATATGGGGTAAGGCATGCCATGTAGCCTCACCACCTCGCGAATGAATACCTCAGCTACGATGGGAGTAGTAAAAGGGTGTTTGAACCCAACAAAGTGTCTATATTTGCTCAAACGATCCACCACCACCAAAATTGTATCAACCCCACCTGACGGTAGTAGTCTCTCAATGAAATACATTGAAATATCTTCCCAGACTAACTCAGGTACCGGCAAGGGCTGTAATAGGCCTCCAGAGGACAACGCAACGTATTTATTTTGCTGAAAGGCATCACACACTGCCACATAATCCTTCATTTTCTATTTCATCCCGTGCCAAAAAACTTACGTGGCAACCCGCTTGTAAGTCTTGAGAAACCCTGTGTGACCCCCAACTTTGGCATCATGGCATTCCTGCAACATGAGAGTCACAAAAGGCGAATTACTGTGCAATACTACCTTTCCATGGTAAAATAAGACACCGTCCGCCAATGCATATCCCGTCCTCGCCTTGAGTCCTTCATGTAAATCCTTTACCACTTTTCCCAGTACCTTATCCGCAGCTACTTCCCTCTTAATCTCTTCTAATTGAAGAACCTTATGGGTAGTTATAGCTAGGCAATTTATTGCTGGCTGAATTCTGGAAAGAGCGTATGCAACCTTATTTTCCAGCCCAGGACGATATTGAATGTCAAAATGGTACCCATCAGTTTAGTGAGCCACTTCTGGTGATCTTCGCTCACAAAACGCTACTCTAATAAAAATTTCAGACTCCGCTGAAATGTTCGGACCAAAAAATGTCTGCCCAACAAGTAATGACTCCATTTTTGGATAGCGAAAACTACAACCATTAATTCCCTCTCATAAACTGATTTTTGCGTTACACTATGTGGCAGATAGTGGCAAAACTCTACTGAAAAAAGCAATAGGATGACTGAAAATAGCAATAGGATGATTGTCCTTCATTAATACTACCCTTAAGCCTTAACCAGATGCATCAGTTTCAATCACAAACTGTTTAAAGAAGTTGGGTAACGCAAGCACTGAAACACTGACCATTGCCGCCTTGAGGTTCTGAAACGCTGCCTCGGTTTCCTCATCCTATCGGAACTTATCCTTCTTAGGTAACTCAATCATGGGCCGAGCAACCTTGGCATAGCAAGACACAAAATGCCGATAGTACCCCGTGAGCCCCAAGAACCCTCGAAGCTCCCTGAGATTGCGTGGACTCGGCCACTTGACCATGGCTTCAAATTTTGACTGGTCAACTGCTTCCCCTTTTTCAGAATCACACGTCCGAGATACTCCACTTCCGCTTGTTCGAATAAACATTTCTTTTCATTGGCGTACAACTTATGCTCACGCAAAACCCTTAGTACTGCACCCAAATGCTGTAGGTGTTCGTCCAACGAATGACTGTAGACTAGGATGTAATCGAAGAAAAGGACAAACTTCTGCAAGTAGGGCCTAAACACCTCATTCATCAGATGTTGAAAAGTTGCTAGGGCATTTGTAAGCCCAAAAGGCATGACTAAAAATTCATAATGACCCTCGTGAGTGCAAAAAGCTGTCTTGGGGATATCTTCCGGACTAACTCTGATATGGTGGTAACCCGATTTTAAGTCCAACTTCGAAAACACTCGAGCCCCATGTAGTTCATCAAGCAATTCATCAATTATTGGAATTGGAAAATGGTAAGGCACCGTAACCTTGTTGAGTGCTTGGTAATCGACACAAAGTCTCCAACTACCATCCTTTTTCTTTACCAATAACACAGGGCTCGAAAATGGGCTTTGACTCGGCTGGATGATTCTTGCAATGAGCATAACCTTGACAAGCTTTTTGATTTCATTCTTCTGAACGTACAGGTATTGGTAAGGTCTTACATTCACCGGTGTTGCACCTGGTTGTAAAAGAATGGTGTGATTTCGTGATCTCGGAGGTAGGAGTTTGTTTGGCCACTCAAAAACGCTGATGATTTCGCAATCGCAGTAACTCGATTGAACTGTGAACTTCAACCATGGGTATATCTTGTTCCACTCTCAAACTTCCCAATTCCAGCAAAATTCCGTGTTCTCGCTCCTGAAACAACTTAACCAGTGACTTCAATGACACCTGCGTCTTGTCCAGACTAGGGTCACCTTGTAGCACAATATTTTCTCCAGCCACCTTGAAACGCATGGTTAATGTGCCCCAGTTCACCTGCATCTTACCCTGTGTCTCCAACCACTTCATCCCAAGGATTACGTCGGTACACCCCAACTTCAGAGGCAAGAAGTCTTCGACCACATCAATTCTTGACAATGAAACTACCGCGCCTTTACAAATACCTCATCCTTTTATTGATATACCATTGACCATTATAACCCTGTAGCTAGCAGAATTCGTGACTCGCAAACCCAACTTGACAAGCTCACCCGAGATGAAATTGTGGGTAGCTCTGCATTCTATAAGAACTATCACCGATTTCCCAAATATCGGCCCTCGCAACTTCATAGTTTTGGGAGCTGTAAGACCTACCACGGATTTGATAGACAGCTCCATATTTTTTCTACCGACTATTTTTCCTCCTCACCTAACACTTCCACAGGTTCCACAACTTCCTCTTCTTGCACTAATAGCACCTGTAACTCCCTATTCTTGCATCTATGTCTAGGAGTGAACCGTTCATCGCAGCGAAAATACATCCCTCTTTCCCGCCTCAGCTGGAGCTCGCTGTCGGTCGGTCGTTTGAAGGAAGGCGCCGCCTTGTCACCTTTCACCGGCGGCGGAATGGCGACGACTTAGATTTGGCCATCGTCGATTGAATCTGCTGACCCAGATGTGGTAGATGCACAACTCCTTTTTGATATAAGGTCTTGTACTTTGGACCATTTCCAATTGGGCTGGCTGAACTTAAGGGTTTAGTTCGAAATGGGCCGACTGAAGCTTGGGCTTGCTTAAGTGATTCATTGCGATCTTCAACCCTTTAGGTCAATTCTATGATTTGGCCCAATCCTGTGGCCTAATCATCCTTACTTCTACTCTGATTTCCGGTTTCAACCCATTTATAAATTTTTTCTAGAACTTCCGGCAACGATGCTGCCAACAACTCAAACCACCAGCGATAATCTCTCACTGTGCCCTCTCGTCTCAAAGCCAGTAATTTCTCCAGCACGCTGTCCTCCTCTTGAGATGGACGAAATCTCTACAACAACAACAAATTTTTTAGATCCTCCCATCTCGTCAAGGGTTTCCATCCATTTTCCCATTGATACCAAGCGTCTCACCCTCGAAACAAATTGGGCAGCCTCGATCTTCTCCCAACTGGTGAATTGATTGATGGTGAAATACCTTTCCGCCGGAAAAATCCACGCGTCAGGCACTTCACCATTGAAAATCAACATTTCTAACCGACGATCTCGTTGGTCCAACCTCCCAGAATCCTCACGACGAACCCGTTCCCCGGTGCTTCCCCCCAACTCTTGGTTTTTGACCGGAACATCAGAACTCACAATTGGTGCTGGTGAATTTGATGAATTCCTCTTTTCCTTCGTGTCTCTCTCCTGGTCGCCGCACTTCGTCACACCAATTCGAATTTCTCACTAAGTCTCTCTGAATCCCCGATTTCATTACCCCCATCTCCTCCTGCAATCCACCAAACCTCGACCCTAACTGTCCCACTCGATCGGTGATCGTCATGTTCACAGATCTCAACGGCTCTGATACCAAAATGATAGAATCCTGGTTGTTGGTTCCAAGTCTCCTGTGTTAGCAGCTCAAGGTTGGAAGCTCCTATTGGAATGCTGCAATCCTACTGAGGAATCATATTAGGTTTATGTAGAATCAACAATGAGCTATGTTAATGAATTAGGACTTTCATAGATGCCCTATGGAAGAACAATTGATTTGATATTGAAGAAGGAAATGAACAGAATGGATAACAAATTCCAAGGCTATTAGAGAGGCCCGGTCTCTCCCCATTTTATAATAGAAGTTTAGTAATTTGATAACCCTCCCTAACCCCCTTTCCCTCCATCTTTATTCACAATCCCTACCGCTACATTATTACATTTTTTACCCCTATCTAACTAACTCCAACTTGGTAAACCCTTCTTCTTGCATATGTGAACCGGATTGGAGGTC
>CAIGRP010124819.1:0-10938 GCA_903798385.1 Fraxinus cuspidata | reverse complement strand
GAGGCATTTTCCGCGTTTGTAGGAAGAAAACGCTCAAAACGACTAAAAAGACGTTTTGAGTTTTTAGTAGAAAAATTTTCTTTGTTTTCAAAAACTCGTTTTCGAAAATAGGAAAGAGAACGTATTTTCACTGTTTTCAAAAATCGAAAACAGAAAACAGTCTGAAAACAGCAAAGAGAACAGCCCCTTAACTTTCGGGGATGTGATAAAATATTTCATTTGTGAACTTAAACACGACTACTGTCTTCAAACAATAATGAAATGCCAGTGATAATATAACTACAGAACATATAGCGTCAACATTGTGACATGCAAAAAACAACCATGGACAAGTTAGGAACAAAAATATTCAGTCGGGACCGTCAGTTGAAATGTCGAAATGTAATGAACTAATCTATCTATATGAGAACTTTGTGTGAAGTTATTGTTATATGACTAATGTTTGCAAATGATAATGAAACGATAGTGATAATATAACTTACAATTTTACAACGTCGTCATTTGGTCATACAAAATACAACTTTAACCAGTTTCAGACATCAAGCCTATGTACGTGAATGGTGTTACAATGGGGTTGGAAGCCAACTATACCACAGCGTGTGCATTTTCTAATTCGTAGGGTATATTCGTATCTAGATCGCTTGCGTCGTGTGGGTGGTTTTGTCCCCTCTCCACTTCAATTCGTCATCCATGTGAACAAATTTTCCTATATACGATACTATGAATCTCAAATATTTACTCATACCTGAAAAGTTGAGATTGCAATGGTAAAAATAATGCACAATCAATATATTTTGTATGAAGAGGCAAGAAAGGACCCTTTCAATGTGTGTACCTCGTTCTCTATTTATAAGAGTCAGAAAATAGGTAAAAATCGCGTCTAATTTGGTTTCTAAAAAGTTGAAATTATGAAAGGAAACTAAGGATCCATTTGCAAAAAAGGCATGTGCGCGCGCACCGGTATAACTACCATGCACGCACCATAGAACCAAATGGCTCTTGGGTTAGGGAAAATAAGGTGTTGCGCGCGCACCATGAATTGCCCCCAGCACGCACGTGTTCGTCTCTGAATAGTTTTCGATATTTTGGCCATAACTTTCTCGACATGTATCCGATTGAGTTAATTCAAAAACATTAGAAAAGCTAATTCAAAGGGATACAATTATTATTAATACATATTTTCCAATTCGAACATTTGCTATCCGGAAAATGGGTCTCAATTTGAGCTTAAAAATCCAGAGCATAACTTATATGGCTGAAAATTGATTTGTAAAAATACTTCCACTAAATTTCACTCATATGACCTCCAATTGTATCTAATTGATCATATATGATCTTCAATAATCGTTTTGTGATCTGAATCATCTATTGGATGTTTACACTTTAGTCCCCAAACTTTGGATTTCCTTCGTTTTCGCACATTTTTCGTTCCTTTCTTCCAAATCCACCAATTTGCATTAAGTTCAACCTAACAAACATAATTAACACAAAATTAAACTATAACTCATCCAAATCACTAATACATACTCTAGTTTAATGGTTTAGATTAGTGTACAATATACACTTATCATATGCCTTTTCCGGCTACAATCAAATTCCCATGAATCCGGCGGATGAGGACAACACTTCTTTTATCACGGATAGAGGCCTTTATTGCTACAAATGATGCCCTTTGGGTTAAAGAATGCTGGAGCCACCTACCAAAGGTTTGTTAACAAGATGTTTGCCAATTTTCTCGACAAGATGATGAAGGTCTATGTGGATGACATGCGCGTCAAGAGTCTAAGAGTGGATGACCATGTAGCCCACTTGAATGATAGCTTTCAGATCCTAAGAAGATACCAGATGATGTTGAACCCCTTTAAGTGTGCGTTCTACTTTGCTTCAGGCAATTTCTTGGGGTATATGGTTAACCAAAGAAGTATAGAGGCAAATCTTGAGAAAATACGAGTATTGATGGAGATGGGATCCCCTAAAAAACTGAAGGAGGTACAGAGCTTAACTGGGCGCGTGGCCGCCCTTGGTTGCTTCATCTCAAAAGCTACCGATAAATGTCTCTGGTTCTTCAAAATTTTAAAGGGAGGAAAGAAGTTCCAATGGACCGAGGAGTGCGAAGAGGCCTTCCAAGAGCTGAAAAAGCACCTAGGGCAGGCCCCCTTCTCTAAAAACCCAAGCTTGGAGAAGCCCTACAACTCTACTTGGCTGTCTCAAATGAAGCCATTAGTATCGTTTTTATCAGAGAAGAGGACACTACCCAGCTACCGGTTTACTACATTAGCAAGGCATTGCAAACACCTGAAAACCGATATAGAAAAGTTAACATTGGCGCTGATCACTACATCAAGAAAGTTGAGGCCTTATTTCCAAACTCATACGATACATGTGTTGACCAATTTTCCGCTTTGGAAAGTACACCAAAAGCCAGATTCCTCGGGGAGACTATTGAAGTGGCAGTAGAGCTAAGCGAGCTTGACGTCCTCTTCAAGGCCAGAGCGTCTATCAAGGGCTAGGCCCTAGCGGACTTCATTGTAGAATATCTCTAAAGTAGAGAAGATTATGGAGCCTGCCGAGCCCTCTACGTGGAACTTATTCATGGATAGATCGGTCGAAGACACGTGATCAGAGCTAGGGGTGGTCTTGGTAAACCCCGACGGCTGCAAATTGAATTGCGCGGTACGATTCAAATTCAATGACACTAACAATGCGACCGAATATAAAGCACTGCTTGCCGGCCTTAAATTACTAAAAGAATATAGTCAAAGAGTTAGCTTATTAGTAGAGACTCCCAACTTTTTGTTAGCTAGGTAAACGGAAACTTAGTAGCTAGGGACAAGGTCATGGCTGCATACCTCAAACTTGTGTTGGACCTGCTTCCATCCTTTGAAAAGTTTGAGCTGGCTCAGATCCCACGTGTTGAGACACTCATGGTAGTGCTCTGTCAAAGTTGGCTAGTAGTAAAGACTCAGAGTTATTGACGATAGTGCCAATCGAGCACCTTCTAAGGCATTCCATCCCTATAGTAGGAACTCCAATCTGGATGCAAACCTTTATAGCTTATCTTAAAGACCAGGTTCTTCCTAACAACAAAATGGGGGTTTACAAGCTAAAAAGGAGGTCCCCTCACTTTGTGCTGATTGATGATATTCTGTGTAAACGAGGGTTCTCGTCCCTCTCCTTCGATGTGTGGGAGGAAAAAAAGTTACCTACGTACTCCGTGAGATCTATGAAGGTGTTTGTGGCAACACTCGGGAGGACTCGCTGGCACGAAATGTACTCAGGCCTACCTTGAAAAAAGATGTCATTCAATTTGTACGAAAATGTGATAAATGTCATCGCTTCTTCTCTCCTATTCAAAGATAACCATACCAGGAGCTAACTGCTATATCCAGCCCTTGGCCCTTCAGCAAATGGGGCGTGGACCTCATAGGTCCCCTACCCAAAGGCAGAGAAAGTGCAGTTTTGCCATTGTCGCAATTAATTATTTTACGAAGTGGGTGGAAGCCAAACCTTTGGCAAAGATCATTGAAGCCAATACTTCCAAGTTCTTGTGGAAAAATATCATATGCCGATTTGGAATTCCCCACTCAATCGTCTCAGATAACGAAAAATAGTTTGACAACAAAAATGTGAGGGACCTTTGTGAGGAACTGAGAATTAGAAAACACTTTCTACTCCTCACCACTCCAAGCTAATGGACAAGTTGAAGCTGTGAACAAAGCCACCAGACACACATTGAAAAAGAAGCTCGACGCATCAAAATGGACTTGGGTTGATGAATTGTCACAGACGCTATGGGTAATCCGAACTACAAGCAGGACTCCAATCGGAGAAACTTCTTTTTCAATGGCCTATGGTGCCGAAGCCATGAGCTCAGTAGAGGTTGGATTACCCTCCCCACGAAGGTTGCATTTTAGCGAAATATCAAATGATGAGCTTAGATGGTGTGAGCTGGATTTCCTTAAGGAAAGAAGAGATGACTCTCAATTGAAACTCGCAGCATATCAAAGGAAAATGACTCGATATTATAACTCTAAAGTTAAGTCCTTCCAGATAAATGACATGGTACTTCGATGAGTGTTCTTATCCTCAAAAGAGCCAAGAGTGGGTACTTTAGGGCCAAATTGGGAAGGACCATACTGCATCAAGAAAGAAATTCAACCTGACGCTTGTTGGATTAAAGACATGGATGGGAATGTTCAACCCCATATATGGAATGTCGTGCATTTGTAGGATGTATTATCAGTTGTAATCAATAGCTGGAAGCCTTTACATAGCCTTTGCAAATAAATAAACATTTTCTCTAAAGAAGTAAAGAACAAAAATTTATGTGAAGAAGCGTGGGCGTCTCAGAAGAGAGGATCAGATCCCCAAAAGGGACCACCTCGTTTGAACTCTGAGGCGTACTTCACATGCTTCGCCTTAACGAAGCTAAACATCAAGGGAGAAGCCTATACATAGATGAATCATCCACCATGTGAAGAAGCGTGGGTGTCTCAGAGAAGGGGATCAGATCCCAAAGGGGACCTCCTCTTTTGAACTCCTAGGAGTACTTTACATGCTCATCTTGATGAAGTTGAACGTTAAGTGAGAAGTTTTTACATGGATGAACCATCCACCATGTGAAGAAGGGTGGGTGCCTCGAAAGAGAGGATCAGATCTCGAAGGGGACCACTTCGTTTGAACTCCGAAGCGTACTTCACATGCCTCGCCTTGACAAAGCTGAACATCAAGGGAGAAGCTTTTACATGGATGAACCATCCACCATGTGAAGGAGAGTGGGCGTCACGGAGGAGAGGATCAGATCCTAAATGGGACCACCGCGTTTGAACTCTGAGGTGTACTTCACATGCCTCGCCTTGACGATTCTGAACGTCAGGGGAGAAGCATTTACATGGATGAACCATCCACCATGTGAAGAAACGTTGTGGCCTCGGATGAGGGGATCATCTCATTTGAACTCTGAGGTGTATATCACAAGTCTTCCTTGACAAGGCTGAACGTCATCAAAGAATATCAAAAATAGGAAGCAAAATGCTCCCAAAAACATCAAATTAAAATCCTTCAGATAAGTTAAAATCCATTAGCTAAGTTATTCAACTATAGTTTCAGAGGAAGATATGTTGAAGTCTTGACGAGTAGGCGGTTGATTGTTACTTGAGTGGTTTGTTCAATTTATTTAATTGTTTGTCGAGACCATCTTACTTGGAAGAAAAATATTGAAATAACAAGAAAAGCAATAAGACTTGTAAAGTTTCATTTATTAAAGAAAAGTTAAGTATACTTGGGGGCCGTAGCAATTACAAAATGTGAATATAAACTATAATACTGTTGAGGTGGTTGGGGTGCCAACACCTCGTTGGTAGGTACTTCAGTTGCTACTTGACCTGAACCTTCTCCAGTAAGAATTTCCTCTTAGTCCACTTCGTCTTGAGCAGCTTCCTCAGCAGGGGTCTGAGGTACCTCATCCATGAACTCCGCCCTCAGTTCAGATGCGTCAAGTTCAGGGTAGAGCTCATCTACCCTTCCTACCACCCCGGCATAAGTGAACCTTCGCCAATAGATGGTGAACCATCGGTACTCTTAGTCAAATGGAAGTTGGCGATATAATGCTTAACTGCTTCTTTCCTAGCCCGTTGAACATCAGTTTCTGCTCTCTTTGCCTCATCCACATAGTACTTTATTTGGCCCTACATAAATTTGTTGGCTTCTTTGCACCCAACAAGCTTAAGGTTTGCCTTCTCCAGAGCTTAGGCCCTGAGCTTCTGATGATTATTTAAGGTCTCAACCTTTTTTGTTAAAGAGGCTACTTGGCATTAAGACTCGTAGACCTCCTTTTTCAAAGCCTCTATCTCGGCTAAGGCAGAAGTCAGCTTCGCCTTGTCTTCAGCTTGTTGGGTCCTCAGCAACTCAGCCTCAAAATTTATTTTCCTCCTCAGCAGTAGCGAGTTTATCTACCGAAGCCTTATTTTTCCTTTGAATGTCAGATAAAGCTTCTTGACATTCGAGGGCCACTCCGAAAGCCCTGTCACTTTTACTCACAAGTACCGAATTAAGGTCTACCGCGTCATAGGTGGACATATGTAGTTGCCACCGATCCGTCCAATATTTATAGAAGTTCTCTGTTGCGCCTCGGACCTCAAGTGGCAACACTTCAAAAATTGCAGGGGCAATCATCTCATCTCGCCCCGCTAGGAACCACCCTATTTTTCCCGATGTCCTCTCAGCAAGGGATGGCTTTGAAGCCTCAGAGGCCTAGGCTTCATCCCTCTCAGCCTGTTCATTAGCCTTCTTGGCCTTTTCCACCTTCACCGCCTTCATCGTGGACTTCATGAGTTTGGGCGGTGGGGGAGCATCTTTTCTGAGGTAGGACACAGTAGTCCCAAACTTTAGTGAAGCCCCACCAATGTGGACCAACTTCATCTTCTTCTGAGGCTCATCCGCTTTCCCCTTACCCTTGTCAGTGACCATGGGCGTTCTTGGGAGCCTCATCCTCAGTGTCTTTCTCAGCATGCTCCTTGCTAAGGCGGTCAAGTTTATTCCTCACTTGGGTTGCACCGGAGGATGAGGGCTTTGGAACCAGTTGGAGCCGTGGCCTTTAGAATTGTGGCCATGTCAGGAGTTGGGTACTCTTTCTTCGCAAACTTATCTGCAAACACCAAAAAGAAGATTAGGATCCCACCAAAAGATAAAATGAAAGCAAGTGAAAGAGCTTCATACCCCTAGAGGCCGTTAGTCCAAAATCTATGAAGTATCTGCTTCGATCGATGAGGTGGTCGAAGCTCCGAAGTTTCAGGGATCATTTATAAATGTCTTCAATCAATTCTCACTCCGCCTCATGGAGTTCGAAGCGCAAACCAAAATATGCAAATAAGATAATAATAAGTATACAACACAAACAATAAATTGAAAATGTGTAAAGTGAGGCACTCACGTGCTTCATAGTACTGGGTCGGTACTGTGCAAGCTGGGACAGTGTCTACATCTACCATTTGCCACCTACTCCTAACCTTGAACCAAGACTCCTTCCAGCCCTTGATGGAGGAAGGAAGTCCCACGACAAAGCGAGCATGAGCTCTCCATGGAGTGAGGTAATACCACTCCTTGGAGTTATCCCCAATACCAAGGCTTGGAAGATTGATTTGAAAACATGTAGGGGCATGTCCTTGCCTAATGACATTTCCTTCCAAAGGAAGTATGTCCCAACTAGTTGACTCCACCCATTTGGTAAAACTTGAGTTGGAGCCAACATGGTCCTCAGCACCGCCCTAAAAAGGGAGTATAGAGGTAGAAACATTTCTGCTTTAAGCAGGAATTCACTGACTGCCACACAACTCGGCCTCGAAAAACAAGCACGTTCATGAGCTTCGGGAACTAACATTTCAACGTAGTAGTGGATGCAGTATTTTTGCCTAAGTTTAGCTAGTCATTTGGCGGTCATGGAAAAATGAATCTTGGCGCCCCCAAACCCGCCTCATAATCTATGGGCTCATCACTCATAGAATAACATTCATCTGACCTCCCAAACACTGACTCTCCACCGAATCTAGCCACCGTAACCGTCTTAGATGCCACAGAATCCATTAACAAGTGCAAGAAAATGGTGAAGAATTATAGAAAATGATGAAAGATTGTGAAAATGATGCTACAACAAAATACCTACAAGAACAGCTCTAAGAACGCTTGCCGGAGAACAAGAAGACGCCGAAAAAATTTCAAATATTTTAGAGAATGCGAGTGATTTTTGCAAAAGTAAAGTTTCAAAATGGCATGATTTTGGCTTTTATAAAGAATCAATCTTGGTCGTTGGATCGAGGCCCAATGAATCAGGTAATAAATCTGAACCGTAGAATTCAAACAGGTTTATTTCACCAACGCCTCAGATTAATTCGTGATTATTACGTACCTGCCTCAGCTCGCATTATTGCGCATTTAATATGACAGCCATACGCGTATTGGAAGTTGTACCGCTTCAGCTGTTTCCTCTCGAAAATGTACGAAATTATCAAATCATACGCAGCCGTTTCAAAAAAAATTCAATCATTAGCAAAGTAAATCAACATCGGCAGTTCAGCATTTCTCTGTCTCATCTTCAAAACAATTTTAGCTATCTTTAAAGTAAATCAGCATAGGCAGTTCAGCATTTCTCTGCCTCATCTTCAAAAGAAATTCACTTATCTTCAAAGTAAATCAGTTTCGGCAATTCGGCATTTCTCTGCCTCATCTTCAAAACAAAATAAGCTATCTTCATTTATTAACATCGGCAGTCCGATATTCTTTATTTCGAAGTGAGCCGTTCTAAATCAATTGTCAAATCCACGCACAGTATAAATATTTATGCCTGGACTTGGGGGACTGGTATGATGAATCAGAAATTTTAAAACTTTTTGTGATACCCAAGAGGGTACTTCGTTTATTGCTAAAGTCCATGCTTAACATAAATAATTACACGTGGATTTGGGGGACTATTGTTACAACTTGCTACTAGCATTGCCTCGTGGCCGACCTAGTGAAGTTGTAGACCCACTTCAGCCAAAGAAAACGAGGCCCAGTGACATATTTCGAGGCCCGTTATAAATTCAAAGCGACCCAGGTCCGAAGCTCTACCCCGACTAGTGACGGCCCACGTGCAAAGATCTTGAATTTATTACAGAAATCTTATTTGAATGATTGATATGACTTTTGTAAAAAGTGTATTTGTGTCTTATCTTGTCAATAGGATGTAAGAGCATTAAATACTTTGTAAAGCTAAGTCAACATGATGGCTAAGATTTGATGCTTCGGCCGAGGGGATAAGGCCACATGTAATTCCATCTAAGCGTCATTATTCCGTTTGTAATACTATAAATACCCACATCATATAATTCCATCTGAGCGTCATTATTCCGTTTGTAACACTATAAATACCCACATCATGTAACAATTAAAGAATAATGCAACTTAGGATATTTGGAGCAACTTGTTTTATTCTCTTACATCAATTCACAATCTTAAATCTGAGTTCTCGGCGATTGGTTATTATTATACAATCGTATCCCAAATATTTCACCGGAATCCGAACGGGAACGTATCGTTGAGCTTCTCCTACGTCCAATTTTGGAGTGATCTGGACCGTTGATCGGCCTTTACGTGTTAGATTTAGCTCACGCATGCACGAGTGAGTCTGGTATCTGTTGGCAGTGTATTTTGAGGTCAACAAATTCTTCATGAATGAATGGAGAAAATGATTTAAATGTTAGGGTTTGTTATCCGTAGAAAAAATTAGTTTATGCTCACTTTTCAAAATCTTTTTTATTTATTTTTATTAAAAAAATTCATATTACCCATTATAATATACAAATATCCAATGTTTATAGTACAAAAATTTAATCATTACTTCATAGCGTTGATGGAATTCAAGTCAAGCATTAATGAGCATTAAATGCTCCTAAAAATGTATCACTAAGGATAAATTGGATGTTTCACATATAAAAGGTGACTTTTTTAGCACCATTAGTGAATTTGACAAATTTTGGTGTACTTTTCAAATTTAGTGATTATGAAAAATCCACATATAAAAATATAACAACAAAAAGAAATTAATTGCGCAAGTTTTTTTTTTTTTTTAACACGAGCAGGTAGATGGTTTTAATTTTATACAAGGATGTTTCGAAGTTCAAATTTTTTAGTTTGAAAGGAAATGAAAATAATAATAATAATAATAATAATAATAATAATAATAATAATATTGTAGTGCTTTTTTGCAAACGAAACAAGTTGAAACTCGAACCTTAGCAATCTGTGAAACACATTGCGAAAACAAAGAAATTGATCTAGCTTCGAAATTTAGACCTCGTGTGGTGTAAAGTTTTTAAATGAAAAATATTTTTTAGATAATATATAGTTGAAAATAATTTTTTAAAAAAATTATAAAAAATCTGTGTCAAAAGAAATTGCAATGTTGCCTGTGAAACAACCTAATTATACCCCCACCTCCCATCCCGTAGGAGCAATGGTGGACTCAACATTAAAGTTTAGTCTCGGAAGACGTTGACAAATGACCGTTGACATTTAGCGATCGTAAGAGCGAGGTTATTTATTAATAATTAATTAAATAATATTAAAAATTATTCAATATATATGTAAACACACTACAACGTAAAAATTATATATATATATATATATATGTATATGTATATGTATATATGTATGTATGTATGTATGAAAACGTAATTGAATACAACCCAAAATATAATAATTAAACTCTGAAATTATGTAAATTGTTTGCTAAAGCCAAACCTACAAAAAGTTCGTAATAATGTTCAATTCTTAATTCAAGTTTCCAAATAAATTTATTAATTTTTTTCCTAAAGTTTTCTCAATGTCAAATTAAAAAAAAAAAAAAATCAGGCAATTTTTCTTGAAGTATCAAAACGTTTTATAAGTATAGTCTTGTATGGTGAGGATTAAAATAAAATTTATAGTATATTGTGGTAAAAGTTGATAAAATATGTGATTGAAAATTACGAATTTCCTGAAATATGTGATGGTTGAAAAAATGTGCATTCATTAGATATGTAATTAGAATTAATTATTTCAAATTTTGATTTTAATCTGACACGGACAATAATTGAATATGAATTCGATAAGGCGTGTCTAGAGGTTGATGATTGAAGAAAGAAAGGAGAACATACCTCGGACATTGCCATGAACAATTTTCTCGTTGTCCTCCTTAGAAATAGACTGGTTTCTGCATAAATTCCTCCAAATCCTTATTTATGAGACTTCATTGCATATCCTTCACCAATTGAAGCAATTGTTTCCCTAATTTCGCAACCATGTTAAGTTCAATCAATGGTACATATTTATACACACTACAAGAAATTTCACTTGCAAGGATTAAAACTTTTTATCTTAAAAAATTTCTCGACAACCCTAGTAAATTTTTTCGTCCTCAAAAGT
>CAIGRP010124818.1:0-13014 GCA_903798385.1 Fraxinus cuspidata | reverse complement strand
TAAAGATAAATGCATTTATATGTGTATGAACTTATATAGAAATATATTAAGTTTGAGCATATGAATATGATTAGTATTGCTCGAGAGAGAAAACTAATTATATCAGGTTAATTCGATTGTTGGCATGTATGAAAAATGGTTGAATAAATTGGAATTAAATGTATAATAAAAATCTAAGTGAAATCGAAAATCCTAACTATTCAATCACGTATTCTTATATCCAGTTTTAATTTGCGTTTGCTATNGTTAATTCGATTGTTGGCATGTATGAAAAATGGTTGAATAAATTGGAATTAAATGTATAATAAAAATCTAAGTGAAATCGAAAATCCTAACTATTCAATCACGTATTCTTATATCCAGTTTTAATTTGCGTTTGCTATTTTATTTAATAGTTTGTTATTTCATTTATTAGAATTTCGGTTAGAAAACAAAACTTAATTTGATCAATAGTTACGATTTTAATTTAAATTGAAGTTAGGTTATTTTAAAAATTTATAATATTATGTTAGTTTAAAATTTTATAATAGATAATAGAATATGTCGAACGATATTCGGACTTGATAAATCTCCTTTATTACTTATCACGATCCATACACTTACGGAATTTCACGAACATTCTTCACTTTCTTTAGCTTGCTTTGTGACAAGTATCATACATGTGGAGGTAATATTATTGACAGATCAACCTGTCCAGCGCATCAAACACTATGGCTCACTTAATCCATGTGGCTCAGCACTCATCAAAGTTTATGTACAAACATAGATTTAAAATATGAAGACTAGATTGGCCCATTGACCATTGATGTGCCACTATTTGTATGTTTTTATTACCTAGATCAACATTATTTATTAAAGTAGAAAACAAAATGAAGAGCCATTCTTTAGGTAATTTAATAAAATGTGATATTTATTATTATTATTTTATTTCAATTTTGAGATTATCCAAATGTGTGATCTAGTTTAGTTATTTAGACATGTGAAGTAGTAGTAACTTTGAACGATGCGTTTTGTGTGGATGATAGGATAAGACGAGCAATGCAACGTGTATAGGTGGGTAACATATAGCATAAAATAAATGATGAATAAGTGGATAGTACTTTTAGATATGAGAAATTGTGTGATCGATTAATGTTTTAACTCAGAAAAGTAAAATTTAAGTAAAAGAAAATTGAACCCAAACATTGCAGGCTTCTTTTAAACATGGGTCACGAGAAGTAAAATGAACACAAGGTCATCATAGCATATTTCTAATGTATCAATGTAAATTACTGTACGTGTCGAGTAAAATGAGAATGAATATAATAGTACCTCCAACGGGAACGTTGATTGCACTGATTTTGGATCACTTATAAAAGAGAGAAGATCTACCCTTTTCCATGATATATAAGCATTTTGGGGGTGACGTGATACTTTTTGGCAGTGTTCTAAAAATAGTAAAGCGTGACGATGCGTGGAGGCCAAGTTTCGAGCTAGGCGAATCTAGGCGTAAACAAGCGTAAAAATTATTTTCTTATTTTAATATTATTTTAAAATTTTTATCAATCTACAAATAATTTAATAATTAAAATAATATCTACTGAGCATATACAATTATAAAAGGGAAAAATTCACAACTCGGGTATTAACTATGGGCAAATTCAATTATGAGGTTTTAAGTTTCAAAATTCAAAACTTATTTGATAACTAAATAATTAAAAATATTTCATTAATTTAATATATTAAAATCACAATTATAAAATTAATTGTCACAGGTACGTACTTATAAGTTACAACTTATTTATTAGTCATATATTATCAAATTAATTGACCATAAATTATTTCACGATTACAAATAAAAAATTTCACAAGTCATAATTTATTTTCATCGACCACAAATTAAAAAATTTATAGACCACATTTTATTCGTCGATTACATATTTTAAAATTAATTGATCATAAGTTATTTTCCAGTCATAAATTATCAAATTTTTAGGTTACAATTAAATAGTTGGTCACATACACCAAACACCTGACCCCACCCACCCCCGATCCACCACCAATACTTGATCACAGAGACCTAAATAGTTGATCACAAACACTCTTCATTCCACTGTCTTCGTCCCCGTTGCCACCACCACCAACTTCAACAACAACACCACCGCCGTCGCCACCACCACAACACTATCAACAACAACACCACCACCACTGCCACAGTCAACAAAAACCACCCCAACACCAAAACATGAAAACCATCACTACTCCAAAAAACTAACAAATCCAACAAAAACCATCACCACGGCACCACCGCAAACCACACACGCACCACATCGCGATCACAGATCACGCGCAGCGTCGCTGGGCACCAGATTGCGCCGTGCAGCGATGATAGGAAGATGAACAACAGATCTTGGCATACCAACAAACCAGATTGCGACATACCAACCAAACTAGTGATGTCATCCATTAATAAATCTACATTGCGGTGCAGCGACCCCATCTAGGGCTTCAGTTCAGGCATGGTATACCAACAAACCAGCAACGTCGTATATTGATGAATCTCGCAGCGGCAATTTTTTCCATCATCGCCCCTGCACGCACCGCTCTATGAACGCCACCTCGTAGGCAGCCCTAACAGAAGATTCAGAGCAATGATAGTTATATAAGCGTCTCCTCAAAAGTTCGTTTGTGAGAGAAGTGCACTGGAGAGAGAGAGAAAAGAGATCAGAAATATTTTATGTTTTGTAGTGGGGGTGGCGTGGGTGTGTGGGACGAGAGTGGGTAAATTTTATAATATTATTAATAATTTAATTAATACTTGATTTTTGGTTAAATAAAATTCACACCCGATTTTTAATTTTAAAAACTTAAATATTTGTTAATGTGTAATTTCCACATTACAAAATACTATATTGAAAAAAAAAGCGCGCCTAAATGCGAAAAAAATAAAAAATAAATAAAAGCGCAAGGTGTGGCATTTTATGCATGCTTCGCGCCTAAACGCCGCTTTTTGGTACACGGCGTCATTGGAGATGCTGTTATTGCCTCGTTAGTGCCATTGGGTCTCATTGGGCCTTTAGACCGTGGACTGTGGCAAGCAGATCCTCCAAAATTCTCTTTCAGCCCATTTATCATTAACTGGCCCAAACCTTTTAACAGATCTGAAACAACACAAAATTTTAGCCCTCATCATCTTCTTCTTCTCCTCTCTCTCTCTACAAGCAAAAACCCTAGACGAAACCTCTCTGAACCGCACTTTCCTACGCCATCTTCGCGCTGCTCTCTCAGGTAAACGCACATATACAGACATCGATACATATATTCATACACAAGCAGTGCTAGCAATCAGTCATGGCGGAGGTTGTATCAATGGATGATATACGCGCCACCGCTGGCCGCCTCAACATCGACATCTCCTCCATAGATCTTGATTCCATTCGTCTCCCCCCTGGCGAAGACTTTGGGGTTATCAGGTAATATTACTGAAACACCAGGCATTTTACAGAACACTAGTGGTAACAATTATATTGCAGCGATAAATTGTTTGGTTGAAATGATTGTTTGTAGTGATGATGAGGATTTAAAAGGGGAGGAACAGTTGGAGTTCGAGGCGGGGTTCGGGAACATAATTGTTGTGGACAATTTGCCAGTTGTGCCAAAGGAGAAGTTTGAGAAATTGGAAGGTGTAATCCGGAAAATCTACAGCCAAATAGGGGTTATTAAGGAGGATGGCTTATGGATGCCAATGGATCCCGAGACTCAGAAAACCCTTGGGTATTGTTTCATCGAGTATAACACCCCTCAAGTATGTGTGATGTTCCACTTTGTTAATTCGTTTCCCTTTTTTTTTGGCGTGTATACTTCTTTACCTGAATGTGTATTATATTCATTTCTATTAAAAGTTTTATTTTTATTAAGAGTTTACCTTGTTAAATTTTATTTTTAGATAATGCCATTTCCACTTTAATGTATTTAGGGTCTTAATTATGTGGATTAAATTTATTTTTTATTTTTTATTTTTGCCTTTAGTTACATCTTATTTTGGTTGCACTGTGGAGTAAAAATTTCAGCAAAGGGAAATGCCTCTGACAGTTTAAAAAGATTTTTCATTTCAGCATCTCACGCCCTTTTTTATGTAGCAGTGATTTATGAGTAAAAATTTGATTTTTTTTTTTCATTTTCTTTTGTGTAGGAGGAAGTGCTTATAATGACATTTTTGAGATTGTAGAATTCTCCAGAAATACATTAACAGAACAAATTAAGTAATTCATTTGTATTGCATAGATATTGGATGCTTTCAAATATTTTTTTCGTACAATCGGAAAGGGTGATAGGATATAGCTAACTGTCATTTTAGCGTGCTACTGATGTTGGGTTTAACCCTATCAATTATAGCATGCAGTTTACTGAGCTCTGCTCAAGAACTGAAGAGATGCCAAAAGGTTTTAATAATGTGTCTCAGTTTCATTTTCCTTGGTTGGTAATAAACTATGTCTGCATGCTTTGATTTTTAACACCATTTGTCTATTAATTGTAGATACTTCATAATCTCATTCTGGTATTGGAGTTATGTTTTGTTTCTGTATCATTGTTTAAATGAGTTAATGGTTGCTGTTTTAGGAAGCTGAACTGGCCAAGGAAAAGACAAATGGATACAAATTAGACAGATCACACATATTTGCTGTTAACATGTTTGATGATATTGAGAAGTTCATGAAAGTTCCAGATGAGTGGGCACCTCCAGAAACCAAGCCTTATACTCCTGGGGTTGGCCTCTGTTCTCTCGTATCTCTTATCCTCGCCCAATGGAAAGGGGAAAAGAAAATGAAAACAGAATAAAGAAATAAAATTGCCAAGAGAGCGACACCGTGAAGAGAAATGAAAATGTCTCTTAACCCTAATTGATTTTTGCTTATTATTTCTCTATCTCTTTCAGGAGAATCTGCAAAAATGGCTTACTGATGAAAAAGCTCGAGATCAGTTTGTGATTCGTGCTGGTTCAGACACTGAGGTTTTATGGAATGATGCAAGACAGTCGAAGCCCGAGCTTGTTTACAAACGTTCTGTAAGCAAACTTTAATCCTAAGTATTCTTACCTGGAGTGGTTTTTGGGTAGAATCATTATATGATCTTCATACGCTTTGGTTTCCTGGGACAAGTCTTGAACTTGTTTCTTCTTGGGAACGATTTTCACTGCTTATCTTGTAATTATTTCTTTGTATCAGTTCTGGACCGAAAGTTTTGTGCAGTGGTCCCCACTAGGGACTTACCTGGCCACTGTGCATAGACAGGGTGCTGCAGTTTGGGGTGGTGCAATCACTTTTAACCGTCTGATGCGCTATGCTCACCCCCAGGTTACTTTCTGCTTGTGGTTAACATCTAATAAGAGGCTTCCTTAAATTTTTAGATCTGATGGTTTTGATTGTAGGTGAAATTGATCGACTTTTCTCCTGGTGAAAAATTTTTGGTGACTTACAGCAGCCATGAACCAAGCAACCCACGCGATACTCATGTATTCTTATTGTTCCTGTTTTCTAATTATCAATGCTTTACTTCATTGATAGTGTCGTTAACATTGATTTTCTTTACAGAGGGTTGTGATAAACATTTTCGATGTGAGAACTGGAAAAGTCATGAGAGATTTCAAAGGCAGTGCAGATGAATTTGCAATTGGAGGAACCGGAGGTGTTAGTGGCGTATCCTGGCCTGTGTTCAGGTGAATTTGATACGTTTGTTACGTCCTTTCCTTTTCTTCCCCACCCCTCTCAAAACAGACAGATATACAAAGCTAAGATGGATGAAATATGGTATTATTACTGAATTCTTTCTCCTGAATGACAACTTCCATTTTTCAGATGGAGTGGTGGAAAAGATGACAAGTACTTTGCCAGAATAGGAAAAAATGTCATTTCCGTTTATGAAACTGAGACTTTTACTCTCATCGACAAGAAATCTATCAAGGCTGAGAATGTTATGGACTTCAGCTGGTCACCTACCGATCCAATTCTTGCTCTCTTTGCTCCAGAACTTGGTGGAGGGAATCAACCTGCCAAAGTGAGTCAAGAACTTCCATACATAAAAACTTCATTGCTGTCAAGTTCTTTGCAGATTTCTTATACTGATTACCTGACTCCTTGGATTCTAATAACAGGTGAGTCTTGTGCAAATCCCGAGCAAAAAAGAGTTGAGGCAGAAGAATCTCTTCAGTGTGAGCGATTGTAAACTCTACTGGCAAAGCAGTGGGGAATACCTTGCTGTCAAAGTTGATCGGTACACTAAAACAAAGAAAAGCACTTATACTGGTTTTGAGCTTTTCAGAATCAAAGAACGAGATATTCCTATTGAAGTTTTGGAGCTTGAAAATAAGAACGATAAGATTATCTCATTTGCTTGGGAGCCGAAGGGCCACAGGTTTGCGGTTATTCATGGTGATAGCCCAAGGCCTGATGTAAGTTTCTACTCGATGCGCAGTGGTACTAATACTGGCCGGGTCTCAAAGCTCACAACTGTTAAGGGCAAGCAGGCGAATGCACTTTATTGGTCACCAGCTGGTCGCTTTATTATATTGGCGGGGTTGAAAGGTTTCAATGGTCAATTGGAGTTCTACAATGTCGATGAGCTTGAAACCATGGCAACAGCCGAGCATTTCATGGCAACAGACGTTGAATGGGATCCCACGGGAAGGTAATGGCATTCACATATAGCTACTAAGCCTTTATGGATTGCTTTTTCATTTTTGTGCTTTGGTTTATAGCATGAATAAGATTGTGTTCCCTGCAGTGCAGAGTGACTTGACTGCATGTGTTTGTAAGTATTGGTTAATTATATTTCACATGGACCCAAATATTCTTTTCTTACTTGAAATTTTCTCTGTAGATATGTTGTCACGTCAGTTATCTCAGTTCATGAGATGGAAAATGGTTTCAATGTCTGGTCTTTCAATGGCAAGCTGCTATATCGAATATTGAAGGACCATTTCTTCCAAGTAAGTACTGTTTTTCTACTTGTTTACTATTTACAGGACACTAGTATATTCCCATTGATGTTGATTTTTGCCTAAATAACTCCTCCTTTTTCTCATCTCAGTTTCTGTGGCGCCCAAGACCCCCATCCTTCTTGAGCCCTGAGAAAGAAGAAGAAATTGCTAAAAACTTGAAGAAATACAGCAAGAAGTATGAAGCCGAGGATCAAGATGTTTCATTGCAATTGAGTGAGCAGGATAGAGAGGAGAGAAAGATGTTGAAAGAAGAGTGGGATAGGTGGGTCAGCGAATGGAAGCGTTTGCATGAAGAACAGAAAATGGAGAGGCAAACGGTACGTGATGGTGAAGCAAGTGACGAGGAAGAGGAATACGAAGCAAAAGAAGTTGAGGTTGAGGAGTTATTGGATGTTTCTGAAGAGGTTATTTCCTTCGACTAAGGTGAAAACTGAAGGTTGTAAAAGGAAACTTGGCGACAGTGAATCCCCATTCATCTTGGGACAACAGTGTGCGAAGCCCAGCTTCCAGGAACCACTCGAAAATTAACAGCATTACAAAATTAATTGGTCTCCCTAAATTATTTCACTTATTTTTATTTTATTTAATTGGTCTCCCTAAATTATCTTTATTTAGGATCAACAGCATTACAAAATTGACAGATTGGAGCATGTTGTTAAGAAAAATGGGTAGGGGACCAAATTGTGTTCATAGATTGAGGACTAATGGTGTATTTTGTTTATTTATTTGTTTTGATTCGTCATTTTCACATTTCCTTTTTGCCAACAGATAGACTTTCAAATTATGGAGGTGAAATAGATAAGATAGGATTCTCATTAAGAAAAGGAAAGATTGGAAGGAAGTCGAGATTTTTTCGGTTTACTTCAAATATTTTTTATTATGACACCCTTTACTTTTTTCGGATCGACGTCCGAACTTATTTTTTAAAATATAAATAATTTACATTTGTTTGGGAGAGATATTTTCACGTGAAAAGTAAATTCATAAATCTTATGCATATCTGGCATGATTTTTAATTTTAAAAATATCTCACCTATTTCGAAAAAATAAAAATAAAATCTCTACTTAAGGATCATAACTTAAAATCCTCCTAGTTGCACATTAAAGATTTTGTGGTATACAAGTCTTCCTAATATTTGTTGCAATCGCTTCCTCTTTTATTATCACCGTGTTGAACTTGTAGGTTTAATAAGTTTGTATATATCACATTTTAATAGCAATGATGATCATCATATTTGCTTATTATCGCACTTATATCCTCATCTTTTCTCCGTCGCATTTCTAACTCCAACTTTTCATTAATTAGCACATCTTGTTTCTAATAATGATTTCTGACTGAAAAAAAATTAGTTAGAATGTCATAAAAGACATTATATTTTTGAATAAAGAAAAAATGATACAAAAATTTGACAAATATTTTTCTCCTTATTTCAAAGCATGCTTACAGAAAATTTGGACTATCATCGAGAATAAGATATAACAATTAAACGAAGGTTAAAAATAAAAATACGATTAAAAAAATTAGAAACGCGAATGATAAGAGGACTTTCATTACAAGTAAAATATACGTTAGATTGTTGCCCTTCTCACAGCAAAAGCTGTTGCAGAAGAAAATCTTTATTGCTTTTTCCAATTCATGAAAAAAAAAAAATCAATTATTAAACAAAGCATCAACCAATTTATGCCTTCTCTGATGCTGATTGAACAAGTTATATAGATGATCATACTTCAATCAAGGTTCATGCACGACCTCATTGCTCAGAGCTCTCGCAAGCAAAAGACAATTGCTTGTGGATTTAATCCTTGCTAAGTGAACTTGGAATTGATCTCACTTCATCTCCAGTCATATATTGTGACAATGTTGGGGCCACATATATCTATGCCAATTTGGTTTATTATTCCATGATGAAACATATCGAAATTGATATTCACTTTGTTTATGACTGTGTTGAGTCTGGTGCACTTCGGGTGTCTCATATCACCACAAATGATTAACTAACAGATGCACTCACCAAAACTTGGGAATGCCTACATCAAATTCAAATCAATATTGGTGTTGCTGATGGCACCACCATTTTCGGACATATTAGAGATGACAATAAATCATAATCTTTAATAGATAATATTTGTGAATCACAATATCTTAAGAGAGAACATTTGTAGATAAGTACTTATATTCTACTGGGGTTCCTTGACTTCCATTTCAATCTGAAGAAAGTAGCATAGGGGGAGGCCCCAAAAAACTACATGAGATGCATCTGGGCAGCCAAGTTGTCGGGTTCTCGGGGATTGACTTTCAGGTTTGACAGCTTGATTGGAGGAGTGAACCATTGAGAAATGTCACTCGGTTTTCATCCATTGGACAATGTGTGCGCTATTGATTAAAAAAATGTATCGAACATGGAGATCTTGAATTGACTACAGAGAGATAACTAGAAGTCACATTATCTTGCTGATAACACTTGCAAATATTTTCTATTCTACTAGTAATTATCATATACTGGATAAAAATGTTTGGACTCTTTTACTATGAATAGGTGTAAGATGACCAATAACAAATGTAACATTTTTGCAATCATACCAAATTTTACACACTAGATGTGAATAATTGAAAAAGACTTGACTTGTCAATGAATTCAATAAATTCGACGTACCAAACATTTGGAGGTTCCAAACACTTAATCAAAACATTAAAAATGGCTTAGCGCGTAAGGTTGTAGCTTCTACTCGTATTGAAGGCCAGTTTTGTCACAACTTTTGGTGCCGGACCACATGCCAACTAGAAAAACAACGCGGAACCAAATAATTAACCATTCCGTGGACCAAATTTTAGGATTCCAAACGTATCACATGTTAGCATAGAATGTTGTCTAGGTAGACGTGAGGAGTTTTAAGGAAAATAAATCATATTTTAATATAATTTAAAATATTTAATTGAACATCATATTTTACACATATTAGCATAGAATGTTGTCTAGACATGAAGTTTGATTTTATTGTTTATCCTTTTTTTACGTTATTTATTTTAGACAAATTTGTGAAAATTTGAAACTTGATCTTAACGTCCAACTACAGATCACTGATATTATGATTAGGTGGTTGGGGATAAATTTTTTAGTTGGACATTTGACAGTCCAACATGAGTCCCGTGTCCCCCTCATTGATTAGTTAGATTAAACGAGCAAATTAATTACATTATAGCGTTTCAAATAACTTGGCATGCATGTGATCATTAATTATAGTAAACGTCCAACATGTGGTTGGCTGTGCCCAAGTTAGCCAAGTAATGGTTGGCACTTGCTTTTTGAATGCATTTATGATTATATACCCACAATATTTAAAGTTTCGACCACAGATTTCGCAATCAAATTGTTCGAAAATCTCTCCACAAGGTCCATTCAACATCAAGAGAGAATCCACAATAATAAGAGCTCAATTTTGCCCACATTTCACTCAACAAATCACCGTCTAACTCTACTACTTAAAATCTTTCCCAACACGAAAAATGTCAACCCTTGAAATCACGAAAGAGACAAGAGTAGCATTCACAAAGAACGAAGGAAATATAAAAAGAAATTGCACAAAATCAAGAGCAACTGTGAGAAACCGAGAGTTGAACAATAAATTCAGGATCAGACAAAAAAATATTTCTAGTGTCAAAAATAAAAATTCATTTAAAAAAATTTTTCACATTTTTTTTTTTTCGCATATTCAAAATGAAATGGGTTGTGGACTGGAACGATATGTAGTTCGATCCAATCCCCTGCATCCACCCCTAGTTGAGCAAAAATGAAAATGAAAGAGTGAGGTGAGAATTAGCTAGGATTCCTCTTTTCCAAAGGAGGGCATACAACCATTGATCCAAGGGCCACCATCTCTCCACACCTTTAAAAGATCATTGAGCAACACTAACAAAAGTTTAAATGACACTTTTTACTTGGACCGGATCAGTGGATCAATGTTGATTTGAAATGTTCAAGCCTTTAGATTCTTCAATTATTGAAGTCCAACTAAGGTACATCATCACCCAAGATTGCTTGGCAACGCAAAAGCCCAATATGGTTTCATCATCATTCTTGTACTAACCTGAAATTGCCGAGTAGATTCCTATACTTGATATTTCTTGTAATTAATTTAGCAGGTGTATATAAGTTGACCGATAACAGCAGCAATTGAATGCAAATCATCAATTTGTTAAGGACAGCTTGCAAGAAATAAATATGGTTAAATCAACGAGAGTTGGGAGGATTCATATATCAAATCCAAACCAATGGTGCAGTGTGTTAAGGAATAAATATCAAATCAAAATATAAAAAAGTAAAATCATATATATTATTAAGGGTTTGGAACACTACTCCTTTTAATAAGGATGAAATTTTTAAAGATGAAAGTATAAATCTTAATATGATACTAAAGTCTATTTAACTCGTACAAATAATTCAACCCCGACTAAGACTCAAACAAGCATATGAATTCCAAAATTGATATTTTTTAACGTGTCACCATCTTGTAGATACATGATAGGAATAAATCCCATATTGAATAAATGTAAAGATATAGATAAACATATAAGGGTTTACCATACTCATTTTAACAAAATTGATTTTTCTGAGATGGAACTACAAATTTTAATACAATGCACATTGTTTTCCAAACGAACCTTCTTGTCCTATTGCAGTAAAGGAGGTGAGGGTGGCATTGTGTTGGTATTTAGAATTTCGTGTTAAAAGGTTAACTTATTGAGTCTCGACAAGAGATAACAAAGTAATATTCTAAACTTAACTATGTAGATATGAAAGATATATATATGTGAAGATTTTAAAAATGTGTGAGCCCTAGTTGATTGCAATGGCGGGAATTCCTTGATGAACTTTCAACATGGTGGAACGTCAATGGAAACACGAATGCTGGATGATGAAGATATAGATCTCAGTGAAGTGTGTGATTTTCTCGAGGAAAGGAAGATGGATCGAAATGGGTGTCATGGCTTGAGAGGGTCATTATGATCGATGGTGGGCTTGGGCCATGGTAATTTGGCTTAATTCAAGGGAAAATTGTTGGAGATGAGTGGCAATGAGTCGAGTCGAGTCGAGCTCGTGGCTCATTTGGAATGAACCTAGACCAAGCTTCGGCTCGCGAGCTCATTTATCTTTCATCCGGGCTTGGAATCGGCTACTTAAATTTCGAGAAGACGGAATTAAAAATTGTACAAGAACAACTTGTTACGTGTACGTTTTAAAAAAAATTAAAAACATTATTATAAAATAAATATTTTTATTAATATGGTTAAATTAAATATCACTTATATAATGACATGCAATTTCAGCATATTTATCTTGTAATCAGAAATAAGTTTCTTGTTAATCCTTCATGCACATTAATGTTTCTAAAATATCTTCTTTCCGTCGGTTCCTAAATTCGAACAAAACCCTTTTACGTGCACTAAAAGCAGATTTCGAAGTTACAGCGCTAATCGAAGGTGTTAATAGGTCTTTTGCAATCGCAAAAATCACTGACCATCGTTGTTCGTACTTTCGCCAGAATTCAATAACTTCTTCTGAACTTTTTTCAATCGTTTTATTATTACGCATATTATGATTAAAGTAATTAAGTAATTAGTAGGCAATGCATTTGAACTTGCGTCCGATATCTGCTTACATGCGGTAGACATACTACTACTAAAAGAATCTAATACATCATATCGATATGTATTAATGCCTTCAAATAAATTTAATATTTTAGCGCCGTCTTCTTCAATATCAACGGGAGGAATAGGTGCAGAGGGTACTTGATTAATATTTGCACCCATTCGTTTTGCATATAACTAATATATTTTACATAAAATTTGTTCTAAATTTCTATAAGTGATGGGTGTATTAAAAGTTAAAGTTTTTGAAATCTGATCAATTAATTTAGTACCTAATAAATTGTATAGGGGTCCATGATGCATGTTAAAGGAAATAACATAGACAAATATTTCCAATATTTTCTAACTTTAATTCCATCTAGTTACCCCAACGTATCTCGGTTGAAGATAT
>CAIGRP010124808.1:0-12619 GCA_903798385.1 Fraxinus cuspidata | reverse complement strand
ATAATATTAGAATAAACGAAAGTCGCAAATTGAATTTCTATTACCAAATACTTATAGAAAATCGTACCAACTTTCAATAAAAACAAATTAACTTGAAGGACATGTTAAAACCTAAATTAAAAATAAATAAACAAATGATTGGAGAGAGCTCAACTGATAGAGTTGATCGCTTCAAATATGTATTCCTCTCATTAAATACAATTAGTCACTAATGAAAACAATACTGCTAGTTGAAGCATATTAAAAAAATGAAGTCAATTATTATTTTCAACGAGCCAATGGTAGTTGGGCTTTGACGGGGAAAAAATAATGATATTCTGTTATTTTTTATATGTACTAACGAATTACTAATGGAAATTTTTTTTCAGGGGTTTAGAGGAAGAATGTTTACCAAAATAACACATTTTAGCACATTGTTATATCCATAAATTACGTGGCATACACATGATGAAGAAGGTCCTATATTCATCGACTCGGCATTGATTATTTAATTGTATCAGGCCAATTAATCAAGTAACATCTTGGGGCCTAGACTTGGTCCGGCCCACTATCTCACATGACCATTTTCTTCCTATAGGTGAGCTTACTTCACAAAAGGTAATCACTTTCTTGCACTCTTCTTTTTCTCTCGTCCTGCCCTATATTTGATTGTCGGAGTGCAAACGATCGCTAGACTTTTTTCTCGACGGGTGACCTTTGCCCCCTAACGGGATGTTCGAATGTGAAGGTGATGTTTACGTGGAGGAGAGGTGGAAGAGATTCCGTTGATGCATTTTTTGAGGTCAACACATATTATTGAATTAAATTACTAATATTACATTGTTAATTCGAATTTTAAGAACGAGAGACAGACAAGAAAAATTTATTAAAGGAATCTTCATATAGTAGCAAATTCAACTTATATTTATAGTCATTGTTTAGGCTCCATTTGATTTAAAATACATTTCTCTCTCCCTCTCTCTCTCTCTCTCTCTCTCTTTTTGGCTTTTCAAACATGCATTTTTCAATAAAAAAATATTACACGTAAATATAAAACTTTTCCTTCTTTTTTAACCATACATTCTTCAAAAAAATACTATCACAAAATACATTTTCTCCAAAATTTGATTTTAATGAAGTCCAAACAAGGACTAATTATACATGTAGTATCGAAAGATAGCTGAAGCAAACGAATAGGAAAAACAAAAGGAAAAACAAAAAATTTAAAGACCAAGGCTAATCATTATGTAGATATTCACTTTATAATGTTGTATGACGTATCTATTAAAGAATAATCCCATATTGAAATTTAAAGACCAAGGCATATACATGATGGAGAAGGTCCTATATTCATCGACTCGGCATTGATTATTTAATTGTATCAGGCCAATTAATCAAGTAACATCTTGGTATTCCACCTATGAAATTCAAAAAACCAGTTCGATCCGACGAAGATTTAAACAATCACACAGATTTCAAAGTTAGTATTCTTAAACGAGTCTCAATTTTACACAGCATATGAGTAATAAATCTCTCGTGATTAAATATAAAAATATTAACCAACATATTAACTATGCATGAACATTATTATAATAAAACAATTGTCCAAAATAAACTTTAACATAAGCTTATGAGTAAATCGACCATACGTGTTTGTTTGAAGAAGATGGACTCACAAAGGCATTTAGAAATGGGATACAAAAGAGATTGGAAGATGGAGTTTTGAAAAATTGAGAATTGCAAAAGAAATAATATACAAGATGTCACAGTCTTACGACAAGCTCTTGTGCAAGAGAGACCCCGTCTCCATGGGAAGGACTACATATGAAGATAGAATGTACAAATAAAAACAAGTTGAAATTAGTGTTTTCCAAGTTTCTTCCACCAACTTTAAACATATATTCAATTTCATCCTTAATTTAAAATACGTGTTCAGTTTTATCATTAATCTCTCATTCAATCTATATGTTAATTTCATAAATAAAAAATTACTAAATATTTAGTTATTTATATTTGATATATAATTATTGAATATTTATGGAAATAAACAGTTGCGATTTTTCAAAATACATTTTTTCTCTCTTTTTTTTACAACACATTCTTCAATAAAATAATATTACACGCAAATCCTTTTTTTTTAATTATACATTCTCCATCAATCTATTATTCAAAAATTGCATTTTATACAAAAAAAGGGTGGGGGGGCGGGGGTGGGGCTCAAACAAAGTTTAAATAAATGAAAAGTAAATTACTAATTCACATCAAATTAATTGTGTATATAATGTAAAATAAGAATTTATGTTAAAAGAATAGGTTATGCTTCTTTCTTGCTAAGTGATTAGTGTATTTAAAATGAAACGATTTGATACGATAGTAGTTTGGCGTACTTTCATGTATGATAATAATTGTTTGATCACCATTTAAATTGACAAAATATTCTAAAAAAATAATCTAAATGTTGTTCCATATACGTAACTTCTTTATTGATAATTGTGCTTTCAAAAATAATCAATACATAATATTATATTCTATTAAACTTTTTTCGTAATATATTTACATTTCAATATAAAAGTTAGAGATGCTTAGGAATATTTACGCCCTTAATTGTCGTAGCTGTATGTTACATCCTGTATGTTTCGAAATCGAAGACTTGTAAATGTAGCTAACGCTTGCACTCCAGTATGAGCTAGGCTACGTAAGGGATGTCTAGTATGTGAGATGCAAATGGATCAAAGTTTAAAACTAGCTAGCAACGTATGTGCCCGACCTATATATTTGGTAAAATTTTGAAGAGACTTACAAAAGACTTTAGAAACATTGTGGAAAAATTGTTGTAGTATTATTGTAGAATAAAGTAGAGAGATCAAAAGGATTTTATAACTAAAGCCCATTTAAGAAGATATAAGAAATTTTTAATAATTGAAAATTAATAGTAACATATGTAAAGAATAATCTGAAAAAAAATATATGAACAATAAAAGAAAATCAATATTCGTCGTCCATTTAAAGGAAGTAAAACCATAAAAGATCAAAGATATATCCTTATGCCTCCACTAAATCAATTTTTTTGGCTTAGCCCCTGCGTGAAGTTGTATGCATCTCTTCATTGGATTTTTTTTTTTTTATTATAACACTTATTGGAAGCATGATGATTCTTTGGAAGAAAAATGATCTCAAGAATTGTGATATTTGAGCAAGAAAATTGTATAATAAGTTTCGAGTAGACATTGTTTGCATCGTTGTTTTGGATCCTCCTGTTATATCATTGATGTTCTTCGTTACTAAATATCTTTGATTATTTCTTACGCTTTAAACGATGCGTTATCAATCTTTTCTTGTTTCAACGTTGCAGTATTTTTTAAAAAATAAAATTTAGAGTTGTAAAATTAGTCCATAGGGACAAATATCAAGCCTCTTACATTGAAACAAATGCTTTCCTGGTTGATGCAATACAAAAAGCTTAGGCTTTTTATTTTCTTTATTTTGTAGTGTTGGAATTTAGGTGTGACCCGAATTCATTTGTTAAAGTGTTTAAAGTATTGAAGAATTTTAATTGAAGTGCACGTCAAAGAGAATTCAAGTTTGGAATGCTATTGGAGTCCTATATCACGTTGAAGTTCTATTTTGGATGTCCATTAGGAATTGAAAATTGGTATTGAATTTGAAGAAGAGTTTGGGATGAAGAAAATAATTTGAGCAAAAAACAAACTACGGGCAAATTGCCCGATGCTGCAACGCCGGGCATTTGTTATCTTCAGGTTTTTCCGCGTTTTTCATTCCTACTTTGTCTCGGACTCGATTTTTTGACATTCTACTTCATCAACAACTCTACTAAGAGGGTTTGGATGTCCCCTACACGTTCCATATAAATATTAGACTATTTTTTACAATTTCATAAATGTGAGAAAATAGATTACTAGAATCATAAGATCCATTATAATTTTCTCTCTTCTACATTATTCTCGAGTCAATAAAATCTCTTAATTCCTATGTCATATTCTTGTCTTTATTATTCTTTTGCTTTATCAAATACTTTATTATTTTGTCATATAACTTCAACATCTTAATCTGGTCGTTTGTTTCACAACATGTAGTTTTTAATTCATTTTATCTTCCTAGTATTTATTTTGTCAAAAGTCTTAAATTGAAGTTTTAATATCAAATACTTATGGCAAATCGTATCAACTTTCGATAATAAAAATAAATTAACTTGAAGGATACGTTAAAGACTAAATTAAAAAAATAAATAAAATGATCTGAGAGAACACTAACTGATAGATAAAAGGGAAACTTCACATACGTTTTCCTCTCATTAAATACGATTAGTGACCAATGAAAACAATATTGCTGGTTGGTAAGTATATTTAAAAACTGAAGTCAATTATTTATTTTCCATGAGCAGATGGTTGTTGGGTCTTGACGGATAAGAATAATGATATTCTACTATTTTTTATTTTAGTAACGATTTACTACTGGGAATTATGTTTCCGAGTTATAGAGGAAGAAGATAACAAAATAACATATTTTTTCGTGCATTATAATATTAATTCGCATTGTAGCAGATTCAAGTAAAGATGACATTTAATTTACATTATACCTGCAGTATAGAAATGTACAGCTGAAACCAACTAATAGGAAAAAAATAAAAAAATAAAAAGAAAGACCAAGACTTCTCATTATTTAGAAATTCACTTTCTATACATGCTAAGAATAATTTATGTTGTATGATGTATCTACTAAAGAATAATCTCATATTGGTTAAATATTGAAATATTATTCAACGGATTTAGACTACTTTTAACAAAG
Source organism: Fraxinus cuspidata (assembly GCA_903798385.1). Lineage (NCBI taxonomy): Eukaryota > Viridiplantae > Streptophyta > Magnoliopsida > Lamiales > Oleaceae > Fraxinus > Fraxinus cuspidata. Next base: position 7,834 of record CAIGRP010124808.1, on the reverse strand, counting down.
TCAACATTTAAGATGGGACTCTTAAATTTTAATATAATGTTAGATTTCATGAAACTCAAATAAGCATTTCAATCTAACTAAAACTTAAACGAGAACATGAATTTCAAAAGTTGGTATCCTTCAACGAGTCACCATCTTGCATGGACCTATTAAAGAATAAATCACATCAATAGAAAATCAAATTATTGGACTAATCTTCTTAACAAGATCGATATTTTAATATTAAACACCAAATCTTAATACTAGGACATCCCTCTGTTATCTCTCAAACTTGAGACAGGGAAATTAAATTGCGTATCATAGCAAAAACACATCAAACATTAAGGAATTAGACAGACGAGAGGCGAGCACAACCGGTATGGGGGGACAGAGTAGCAGCAAAGTTGACATGAAGAGCAGAGGGACTAAAGCTGGCGGATAGGGGCTTTGTGGTGAATAGAATGGTGCAGAATTCGACCATTGTCAAGTCTGGCAAGAGGAGGGATAGTATCAAAATTGCAGATAGCGATCGGTGTGACATTGCTGCTTGCAAAGTTGGCAGAAGCTACAAAATGGACAACGGATAGTGGCAGATTGAGGACTTTTGGGTTGGTTTGGACAATTGTTAGGAGAAAGTATAGTAGGGGTTAGAGTTTCTCGATTTCTTGGTGACATTATTGAAAAAAAGTAATNGCTACAAAATGGACAACGGATAGTGGCAGATTGAGGACTTTTGGGTTGGTTTGGACAATTGTTAGGAGAAAGTATAGTAGGGGTTAGAGTTTCTCGATTTCTTGGTGACATTATTGAAAAAAAGTAATCATGCATAAATTATATAATGCAAGTATAAAATGCACAATTTTTACAAGGGAAATTGGTGGGTAAGGGAAATTTATGGGTTTTGGGTTTATTTCTTGGACATGGGTTTTGGGTTTATTTTAGGGTGGGTAGGGTAGTGGTGGGGTGGGGTGGGGTGAGGTGAGGTGAGGTGGGTGAAGATGATGAAGTTGGTGGGTAAGGGAAATTTATGTTTTTATTTTTAAAGACAATAATGACACTGTCTATAAAATGATCAAAACATCCAATTTTTTTCATTTTCCAAATCAACTAAAGGTGGAATTAACGTTTTCTGTCATTGTGGACTCTAGGTGCTAATTTTTCAAAACTTTGGAACCGTTGTTGGTACAAACTGAAAGTTAGAGTAAAGTTTGCAAAAAATTTAAAAGTTCAAGACCGCTGCTGCATCTATCCCGACATTTACTCGAATCAGAAATAAACTACTTAACAATACATTTGTTTGTTGTAATTTTTCAATTCACTTGGATACGACACATTATTATAGCAAATAACAACACAATTAGGAAGCTACATATAGTGCTGCTTACCGTTTCAAACGTACCAGTACCATTTCTAAAAAAATTAATATTAGTTCATACTATGTGAAAAGAATCGTCAAATTAATTATAGCAGAAGAAACTTATTGAAAAGTACCGAGTACTTTTCAAGAAATTACCTCGTACTAGACCTTGTTCTTCCGTATTATAAGTAGCATGCAAGTCTTTTACCTGTTCCATCCCTCTTCGGCTCTCTCTCTCTCTCTCTCTCTCTCTCTCTCGCTACACATACACAAATGGCTCCTAGATCTGGAGAAACCCAGCAGGAAGAAGAAAACAAGAAAGAAGAGGAAACCGAAGAGAAGAAAGAAGAGGAAATTTCTGATCTTCGAAAGGAAGCTTTCCAACTGGCAAATTATTATTTTGTCTTTCAAGGAGTAATCTTTACCGCAATTTATAGTTCCCCAACAAAGCACAAGTGTCAATATCGTTGGGTTCCATTCACCCTCTCCTTATTTGCAGGTATTCTAAATTTGTCTGCTTTGTTGGCTATCGCAGTGAAGTACAAAAGAATATTAGATGAAAAGGATGAAAAGGTGTTAAATGGTGAAACATCAACAAGCAAATATGCAAGTTTGTGGCGTTCTTTTTACGTGTGGGGTTGCATGCTTCTCTTCTTCGGATTTTTTACTTTAACACTTATTGGAAGCATGATGATTCCTTGTAAGAAAAATGATCCCAAGAATTGTGTCAAGATATGTGAGCAAGAAAACTGTATAACGGTTTGCCAGTAGACGCTGTCTATATGGTTCTCTTGGATCCTTCTATTATATAATTGATGTTCTTCGTTACTAAATATATTTAATCATTCCTTACGCCTTTAATATGATGTTTTATCAATCTTTACTCATTTTAAAGTTGCGGCTATTATTACAAAATAAAATTAAAATGATCTATTGCATGTAAATTATTCCAAAAAAAATTGCATCTTCCCAATTATAAAGATCACATAGAGGGTATTCCCATTGGTTTGGGATAAAAATACTCTCTCTCATACAATTGTTTTTCTATTTCTTTTTCCTTGAATTTTACCAACTTTTTGGCTCTTTTTTATTTCGGTCAAGTCACACATTTGCCACATTAAGTGCCAAATCAGCATGTCGATAGAGATTAACAAATACGTCACCCATTTTCCAATCAAAAATTTGGAAAATATTTATGGTGACTAAGATGAGATTACTATTAAGTTCAATGACCACAAGTGAACTTGACCTCTTTTAACGCTAGTAACGTATGAGACTGTGAAATATATCATAGGTGATGATACTGATGATGATATTGATTAATTGATAAGACTATATACAAGTCAATTTGTTATAACGGAGTCACTCTAGAAGATAATTGCCATGATGAGGACCGTTTCATTAATAACTAAATGAGAATCAATTTTCATTATAATGCACATAACTAATAAAAGACGATATAGACAATTGCTAAACTATTTTTCACTTAGTTATCTGATAAATAAAAAAACAATATGGATAATTGTTAAACTAATTTGTAGCATAGGTATGAGATATGTCCTAACGGTTTACCTAAGACAAATCATCGGGTCACCATGTCATGTAACAAAACATAGTTAAAGGTAAATTATCATTGAAATATTTAGTTCAAATTTTCACTAGCAGATAGATACACGTGCACATGCATTCTTAGATGCAAAACAAACATACCTAAGTGTCGCACCTTTGCATATAAGGATTTGTTCTTGACAAAACTATATGAATAAATTTTTCATTCTCTACTAGTTTAAACTTTTGAATTAGGAAGTTGAATATGATGTGAGCAAGCTAAGGTCTTAGATTCAAATTTTGCGGCCAATTATTAATAAAATTATATATGCGTCTGGATTTCATGAAAATAAAAATTAAAAAAATTGGCTTACTCATGAGAGATGGTTTGAAAAATAAAATATTATAAAATGTGTGTACATGTCACACCATTGATGAAAAAATAAATTTAACCTACACATAAGGAGACAGTTGATGGCAAAACTATATTTAAGTAATATTATCATAATCGAATCAACAAGCAGGGCTGAAAAAAAAAATACGAATTTCTCCAAAGAACAAAAATACTGAAGTAATGTATAAAATCATCTTATAATGTATTGATCATGAAGAAAAAGAACCTGTGAAAAAAAAAATCCATCGATAATCATTATAGCAGCACCTTTAAGAAACTCACAAGAAGTAAAGCAAGAACAAACAGGAATATATAATCGAAGCTGTCCATGGATGAAGAGTGAGTTGAGTCAGGATGATGATAGGATTCTCTGTCCTGCATATGTTGTCCAGAAATTTGTGAAACTCTTCCCTCTCTCACAAGTATTGATCCAGTCAATGTTGTATCACCCGTGGTTGTATTTCTGTATTAATTTCACTACTAACTTGAGCAAAATGAATTTACTCATTCTTCAATAATAAACCAATGCCAAACCTCAACTACACTACTGGTTAGGAGCATAAAACTTCCAGGTTTCTGAGGGAAAAAAATACTTGTGCAAAATCAGCAGTAAAATTTAAAGGAATTTCAGATTAGGTTCTTATGTGTGTATTTCAACAAGTAACCTGTTCCAATTTTCAGAGAGTAAGGTTTCAACATTGCAATATCAAATATTTACTACATGACAAACAAAAATAACATCAGTTTTCAGTCAATTTATTTGATCCATAAAACTAACATAAGATGGAGCAAAGATATATTCTTGGACACGTAATGTACCATTGTTTACATGCAGAGAGCGTGGTTAGACTGAAAATGAAGGTATATCATATAATTTACATAATTCGACAAGCTCACCTACGAACATAGGCTTGCCTCTTATTTCCTTATTTTGTATTCTATATAACATTCCTTTGAGTCAAATTAATTTTCCCATGACGCCATTCTTAATCAGATATCTAGTGAAGATACTAATAACCCTTCTATATGTGTTCTATGCCAAACTCATCATGCAACTCAACCTAATCCCAAAGACGGCTATTCTGTTCACTTCTTTTAGTGAATCTAATCCTTAAGTCCTATTTGAACTATGTGATAAGTGTGTTTTACACGAGAGTTCATGCTTTTAAATTTGATAAATAATTGTTAATTGAGCAAATTTGAATCTAATTTAATATAAAATGATAATTATTGGTAAAACCTGGACTTAAAATGCATTTGGAGTGAAGGTTTTTGAGCTTAACTTGAGTTTATTTGGAGCAATTGGAGGTTAACCAGAATGCACATGGTTGAAAAGTAGTATTAGGAGAGAAATTGGAGGAAACTCGAAAGTTTCGTGAGTGAAATTAAAATTAGAAAAGTTTGAGAACTAAATTGCACACATTCGAAATTTGGAGGACCAATTTTTGATGATTATGAAGTTTTAGGAACCAACATGGAAAATTTTGGAAGTTGTAGCATCAAAGTTGAAGAAGTGGCTGCATCAACGAAAATAATATATCGATGTTTGAGCGGTACTATCTACTCTAAAGTGTAGAGAGAAGAAACATTAAGAAGAACCGGCATGACGTTGACATTATAATTTCTTAGCAAAATAGCTACCTGTAGAAGGCATTACCATTAGAACATATCTTGCGCACCTTTTACAAAAGGCATGCACCAATCTTCTACTTGTTGAAGCATAATATAATGTAAAATTACAAAACGAGGTGCCTTCATTTCAAATAAAAAAGAAACTTAAGCTGAAGATTTCCCAAAGAAATTGAGAAAATCATAAAGAAAAGGAATGAAAGGCAAATCAAGTGAATGCTTCAAAGCTTTGTAAAATTTAAAAAGTTGCCACCTTTTCTTTTTGTTGTTGTTGGCACTCTTATGGTTTTCACTGTGTAAGTTCAATCAAATCAATTGAATTACTGAGTCGTTTTAAATTTCAGAAAACAAGTAATATATATCATGTACCTCATTTGTGAAATAGTTCTTGCATATTCTGGAGGTGCCTTCGCAATCACTTCAAAAGTTCTTCTCTTCCATATCGAGGTCCTCCACAAGAGAGCACCAAAACCCCGTCTGCAAAGCAAAAAAGTTAAGAAAATAAGAAGAGATAGAAACAAAGGTCTTAAAAATAATGCCTGAAAATTAATCAAGTACAATAATATATATCTATAATTATTGCAAGCATAGGCAATTCTTGATTTCTCAAGGGGAAATAATTATTATGTTAGTGGACCAAGACCAGGAAATTCTTGATAGGTTCAAGCTCTGACATATGTAGAGTAAAATACTAGTACATTTTCTCTAGTGGTTGGATTTGTTCAAATGGGTACTCATAAGTGTATTTTACACACTTATTCGGACTTCTAAATTTGATTATTTATTGCTAAATAGAGCTTATATTTATCTAATTTAGTGTAAATATATTAACTTTGGAAAAATTAGAACTTGATACATTTGGAATGAAAAATGCATTTTTGAGCTTAATTGGAGTTGATTCGAAACAATTAAAAAATATTTGAATTGTATGTTATCCATAGAAGAGTCAAGAGAGTAATAAAAAAAAATCACAAGTTTTGGGAGCTAAATCGACAACACGAAAGTTTAGAAACTTAATTACTAACTTTCAGAACTTGCAATGGAACAATTTAGATGATTGTGAAGATTTCAAGATGAAGGATTCATGGTGCAAATAAGGACTCGATCTGAACAAGAGGAGAAATTCAAGGATCAAATCGAATGAGAATTAAAATTTTATGAGTTGTGATCGCAACCTTTTCCTTGATCACAACAAGTGAAAATCCTCCGAGGGCAAGCAACAACATTGAAATGTGTTATTGAACATGTTACGCTGTGTGATCACATGATTATATATGGGTAGTTTGATTTTGTTTCTTTGTTCAACTCAACTTTTGCTTGAAAAGCAATTAGGGCATGTGTTTTGACCTAATGCTTGATGCTATAAATACGTGTCTTATTTACAACTGAAATTGGGCTCTTGGAAAACAATATACGTAATTCTAACAAGTGAGAATCTAGCAAGAAAAACCCATCTCCTTCTTATGTCTTGTGGTGCAAAGATCAGTGTAATTAGGTCAAGGAATCTTATCCAGATGCTGACTTCAAGGAGATGGCAAACATGACAACCAGCAAATGAGTTAAAAGGATATAAGAAAAATTAATTAGCAATTTATAGAAAATACTATAGAAAATCATACCAAAAACTGAAAAATGAAAAGAAAAATAGCACAACCCACCCCATCCGGAGAATCATATCGACGCCCTTCTTCTCCTTAACTCCTTCAGCCACTAGTATATATTTCTCGTATTCAATTCTCCGGAATTTGAATGCGATGAGAACATAATCAAGAAAGTGTCTACCTTCCAATTTCAGGCCCGAGAATTTTTCATCTTTAAGAACCTTGATCGGCCAACTTGCTGATTGGAGACGCCGGGAAATCTTGAGGATTTTCGACGAATTAACAAGATGTTCGCCTCCGGGATTCAGGCTGGGAATAGTGAAACTCTGTGCCTGAACCGAAAATTGGAGTGGAAACTCGGTGAGATTCACAAGTATGGTCTCGTGAGAGAGAACGGCATCCATTTTTAGAAATTAGGGTCAGCTAACACAGTCTGAAATTCGAAAGTGAAATCCAGGTTCATTGGACTAATCAAGTTGCCCACTTTCTTGATTAAGACAGCCAAAACGAGATAAGATGGAAGATTCTTAATCAAGTTCTGACCTTTTTAACTGATTGGGAAAAGTCTACCAATCATATGCTTTCTTTGACCGTAAGCATTGACTTTATTTTCAAATACAAAGCATATGAAAACTCACAGGCAAACCGGCACTAGCGGACTGTTTTACACGAGAATTGACGAACATCAGCCTTGTTAAGAAATATGATTATTTTATTTTATTGTTTATTAAGGGTAGAATAGTCTTTTCAATTTCTTTTGTTTAGCCTATATATAGTCTCTTTATATTTAAGTTAAATTATCTTTTGTATTTTCAATTGCATTATGGAGAATATCCTCATTTTTCTTCTTTGTTTTTCTTTNTAATTTTATTGTTTATTAAGGGTAGAATAGTCTTTTCAATTTCTTTTATTTAGCCTATAAATAGTCTCTTTGTATTTAAGTTAAATTATCTTTTGTATTTTCAATTGCATTATGGAGAATATCCTCCTTTTTCTTCTTTATTTTTCTTTGAATTGTTTAATATGGTATCAGAGCTAAATTTCATGGGACAAGAATTAATATCAAACAAGGCTTTCGCGAATCCAACTTTCTTCGTTCATTTAGCCTAAAATAATTTTTTTTTTAATACGATCTGGTATTTCGTTCAGTTTCTACAATCTGATTTTTCGTTCAATTTCTGCAATCTGGTATTTCGTTTTCCTTTCTTTTACAATCTACTTTTCGTTATTTCATTTTTATTATGACTATTGAAAGAGACGATTTGCTTCAGTCTGTGAGCGTGAGGTTGTATGAAAAGAATTATTCGTATTGGAATTACGTGATGA
>CAIGRP010124802.1:0-15972 GCA_903798385.1 Fraxinus cuspidata | reverse complement strand
CATAAAAAGTTCAAATAGATTCAAGAACGCATGCCGCTTACGGTTTAAAATCCGCGTCAGAAGTCACAAGAAGCGCTCCACCACTTTGCTCATCTTCCACAACATGAGCCTCCGCTGTATTAACATGTTGTTTACCTTTCTCTGTAGCACCTGCAGCTTTATTTCTATTTTTTAAGGCACATCAATCAGCTCTAATATGCCCCTTCTTCTTATTGTAGTGACATGTCTTCTCAACGTTTCTAGATTTCGATCTGTCCCTCATATTTCTGCCAAAATTCCTATCTTGATTCCTCCCATGCACAACCAAGCTATTAGCATGATTTCCAGATCTCCAGCAAGATGTCTCATCTTCTCCTTAGATAGTAAATCATCATAAACCTCTACCAAGGTGAGAGTATCCCGACTATAGAGAATAGTATCCCTAAAAGTCACATATGATGGTGGCAGCAAACACAACAACATCAAAGCCAATTCCTCATCATCATACTTAACCTCCAATGTCTCCAAATCAGCCACGATTTCTTTGAACATAGTTCACTGATCATCCAATGATGCACCTTCAGACATCCGGTGAGAATACAATCGTTGTTTCAAGTGTATCTTGCTGGTCAAGCTCTTTGACATGCAAAGTTGCTCCAACTACAACGCAGTGGCACTATTCTCCTTAAGAACATCCTCAAAAATTTGATTCGAGAGATGTAAATAAATTTGAGATTTGGCTTTTCGATCCCTACGTCGTTTTTCATCCTATGTCCAGGCAGACGACATCCTATCAAAGCCAAGCAAGGCTTCCTCCTAATCCATTTATACCAACACCACTCGCATCTTCACTTTCCATAATGTGAATCTCGTGTTTCTATCCAACAACGGATTGTCATACTTCATTGTCACCATGTAGAACAATCAACCTCGCGTTCTGATACCACTTGTTATGAAACAGATCATAAGATAATGGCGATAATGAAATAAAGAAGAAGAAAACAAGAACACAAGAATTTACGTGGAAACCTAGTTCAGGAAAAACCACGGACAGAGGAGAACAATCCACTATAATCAATAGTTTTGTGTTTACAATATCAAGATTTCAATAATATCAATTGAAATATAAACTCTCAATCTCACAATATGTTGTTGAAAATGTAAAGAATAATATATGAATGTTATATAATGGAGATATAATGTGGAAATATATATAGACCCTCTTGTTGGAGTTCAAGATGTAGAAGAAGTCCCAAACAACAAGATAAAACCAGGAAATCGTGTAAAATTACACTATCCCTTTTTTTTTTCTCTTGGGGCTACAGCGCCACTTCTTGGCACTGTAAGCACCCGTTTCTCGGGTTTGAAGTTCCAAAACATGCCTTTGGACATCTAATAGTCCTTTTAAGCCAAACTCCTAATTATTATTAAAATTTGATTTCCAAAACTTAGGACTCTACAAACCTAAATATCTTAGACTTACTCCAATCAACCAAATACCAAAGCACGTGAAATTTGAATCACGCCACAACAAATCCAATACACACTGTTTTCCATAACCCACTTTTCCTTGTAGCCGATTCTGGTTGTTTAGTTACATCAACATATAAATAGGGATTTTTTCACAACAAAATGGTAAATTTGACTTGAAATAACATCTCTGTATTTTAGATTAAATTCGTGTTTATATGTTTCAAATTTTACTTCCTGAGACGATAGCATTTTAATCTCTGTTTTGACTTGATTTCATCCTAAGAAGACGAGAAGATGGACAGGGATGGAGTGCTTAAAAGCAATAATATGTGGAAGGTGTGGTGGTAGGGGACACAACAGGAGAACTTGTAAACCATCACTCCCAATCTGTCATTTAGCCAAGCGTAAACGAGGTTTGACATTTTATTTATATATCAAGGAATGAGACATTGCACTTGAAAATCACCTGATTTTCCATGCCGTATTAAAATTGTTACAATGCATTTTTTACCGTGGTCTTATCACATAATCAGATTTGGTTATTAGATTATTCATTCCGACTGAAATATATTCATTTTATTAATTATGTACGGTGTACATATATTTGTGTATAAACCTTGTTGTTTAGATTTTTCGAAATTAAACTTTCAGTATGAAATGTTTGCTACATCACATTTTCAACCACCTAGTATTCTTTAGGCATTTGGTTCTTCGGATTTACGTTACCCATTGAGTTTTTTTTTTTTTCTTTTTTGTTTGTTTAACCATTTTAGGCTTATTGAAATGCATCTCCTTGTGAGAAGTGTAGTTGAGTAGGTTTACATAGGTTCCAGCCTTTCGGTATTCACCCATTTAGGCTTATTGAAATTTCTTTGTGTGAAGCATAGCTGAGTAGGTTTACGCACTTAGGTTCCAGCCTTTCTGTATTATAACTGATGATGACATGTGAAACTAAACTTTTGAAATAAAACTGGCCCTCTACCATTTATAGTGCTTCAGTAACCCCATATTTGTTAATGTATAAACACCAAACAAGGAAGTCAAAAGCTCCTTAAAGAAGAAGTATTTTTAAAAATTAATTTTCGAACATCAATTAAGGTAACTTGCTCATAAAAATTTTCTACAAGAAATAGAAATAAAAGCAAAAATCATTTCAAATAAGCTGAATTGATAATTCTTATTACAACAGTGACAAGTTAACTAAATTTGATTTCTAGCTAACATGACATGTTACAACAAGTTCTTCCTGCCATAATTGCAAAATGGAACATCCATCAATGCAAAAGATCAAATATTAATCAAAACTGACAATAATTTTCACAATACCTTCCTTAGTCCTCAATTTGATCTGGACAGCCAGCTACTATTTTTACCTTACAACCATACGAAAAGAAAGAGAAATTACAGAAAGTAATTTAGATTTCGCCAAGATATATCTGCTTATCACTACTCCAGGAGCCAGTGATTGGCTCAATGGGATGGAACACACACTCATTAACTGATCCAGTATGTCTTGGAAGCTTATACAAAATGCGACGAGAAGTTCTATCCCTATCCCATATATAGACCATGCGATCATTACTACCAGAAGCTCTAAGAAATAGACGTAGGACGTTTGACATGATTTTGGTCGTGCTGCTGCTTCCAATCCTCACCATCTGCTATTGTTGGAAACATTTGGAGAAGGTAGTAGATAGAAACTATCAGCACAAAATTAAAGAGTGCAACTCGAACAATCTAACCGAGTTATATAAATAGTGAAATACAAAGCCGGCGTAGTACATAAATAGATGAAAATATTTCTGAAGATTATATACGAAAAGTACTAGATCTCACATAAATTTGAAAGCAGCACAACAGTTCCACTGCCAAAAATACATCACCAATATCAGCGTGTTTCATTACTGCATTCAAAAACAGATTTTGCATATTCAGCAATCCTCTCCATATTTTTAGTAGTTGACTAATATATGTAATTCATTATATGATCTACTTTCTTTTCTATTTTGTTTCCTTTATGATGTAAAGCTATACGTGTATGTATTTCTCTATAAATGAAAATACCTCTCCACCTTAAGAAGTGTGGCGGTTTCACAAAATACTCTCGTGGTATCAGAGTGTTCACTGGATTAACATCCAAATTTTTTCGGTATGTTCTTTCCCCTCCATAGCTGCCGAACCTCTCTCTTTTAATACCACGGTTCACATGGTAACCATTTAACTTTCGGCCACAAATTACCTGCTCTGGAAGATCCAGCTTGTCCCTCTCCTTGACTACCAAGATTGTCTTGGTTTTTTCGATGGCTCTATGCAGAAGCCTACTGCAACCATTGAAGGTTCTTCCACCGTAAACCCCAAGTGCCTGGAATGGAAAGCCAAAGACCAGAGAATCCTAAGCCTCCTCCATTCTTCCCTTTCTGAAGAAGTTATGGCCATCGTAGTTGGCCTCACCACCTCGCGTGATGTTTGGCTCGCTCTTGAGCGTGTCTTCAGTCACGGCTCAAAAACTCGAGAGATACGCCTTAAAGACGCGTTGCAACTGATGAAGAAAGGAGCTCGGACCGATGCCAAGTTTTCTCGAGATTTCAAATCTCTCTGTGATCAGTTGCTGGCTATTTGAGGTCCCGTGGATGAAGTCGACAAATCGCACTGGTACATGGACTTGGCATCGACTTTGTCGGTTTCTCCACCACGCAGCTAGCACTCTCCTCGCTGCCCCCTTTCCATGATCTGGTTCCGTTGGCTGAGAGTTATGATCTCTTTCAAAAAATATTTGGAATCTAAATCTTTATCTTCTGCAGCCTTTACAGCCACCCGCTCCTCAAATGGGTGTGGAAATCAATTTCGCAATCTTCGCTCTCGCAGTGGTTCCCATGGAAACTCGTGTAGTTCTCCCTCTGGCAACACAAATAGCCACTCAAATGGTTCTGGTCGCAACCGGCGTCCCTACAACCCGAGATGTCAAATCTGTAAAACCGAGGGTCATACAGCTGATAAGTGCAGGAACCGCTATGGCCGCTCGGACCCCTTCGACGCAACTTGATGAGGCCTTCCAAAGTTCTTGCTCACTGTCCGATGGTCCCTCTTCTGACTGGTACCTTGACACTGGTGCCTCAGCTCACATGACACCAGACTCGGCATCCCTGGACTCCTCTGAGCAATATGTTGGTAAGGACAGTGTTGTTGTGGGTAATGGGGGCATTTTTACCCATAACCCGCATTGGCACCTCTCATCTCTTTCCCGGTTTGCCTTTGCTTGATGTGTTAGTTGTTCCTCATCTCACCAAAAATCTTTTATCCATTAGCAAGTTAACTTCTGATTTTCCCTTTCAAGTTATCTTCACTGAATCTTCTTTTGTTATTCAGAATCGAACAACAAGAAAGGTGGTGGCAATCGGAAAACGTGATGGAGGACTCTACGTACTGGAGCGTGGCAATCCTGCTTTCATTTCTGTTTCAAATAAATCTGCCCTTAAGGCATCGTATGACTTACGGCATGCATGTCTTGGGCATGTAAACCTTTCTATTATTTCTTTATTGAATAAAAATGGCCAGCTTTATCTTTCGTCTATATTGCCTAAATCTTCTCTTTGTTCTACGTGTCAACTTGTAAAAAGCCACAAGCTCCATTTTTCCACAATGATACTCACTCTGATGTTATTTTAGGTCTTATTTACTGTCATATCTGGGGTCCCGCCCCCGTAAACTCGATAATGGGCTCGCATATTATGTTGTTTTTTATTGATGACCACTCTCGTTTTACTTGGGTTTATCCTATGAAGTTAGTCTGATTTTTTTTTGAAATCTTTCTTCAATTTCAGAAATTTGTGGAAAATCAATTCTCGTGTAAAATTAAAATTTTTTAGAGTGACGGTGGCGCTGAATTTCGTAGTCTACGTTTTCAGACTCATCTTCGCTCCACTGGGATCCATCACCAAATGTCATGCCCCTACACACCGTCTCAAAATGGTGGTGCTGAGCGTCAGCACCGTCATGTAATTGTGCTCTTCTATTTCATTCACGCGTTCCCACCTCTTATTGGGTTGACGCTTTCAGTACTACGACATACATAATTAACCGGTTGCCTACACCGCTTCTTGGAGGTATCTCTCCCTTTGGACTCTTGCATGGTAAGGCTCCTCATTACAAAAATTTGCATCCCTTTGGTTGTCGGGTCTTTCTTTGCTTACGTGATTATGCTCCCCATAAATTTTTCCCCCGTAGCATTCCTTTCATTTTTTTAGGGTATAGTCCTTCATATAAAGGCTTCCGTTGCTTAGATCCCACCTCCACAAAAACTTATATTACCCACCATGCCCGATTTGATGAAACCCACTTCCATTTCATTCCCAACTCTTTCGTTCGGCCCATTACTGCCCTGGATTATTCCTCTTTCAGTAAGCCTAGTCAAGCCCAAACTTCACCCATGTCCGCTGCCTCACTGCCAAATCACACTCTGTTCAACCCTGTTGCTCAGTCTGAGCCCACTAACTGTCGTCACTGTGCTAACCATCTTGTTGAGCCCATGTAGATTGAGACCAACACGGCCTTAGAACCACTAACCCAGTCCGCTAGCTCCCCGCGCTCAATTCCTACTGACCCGCGAGCCCAGCACACTCATGCTGCACAGCCACCCCTGGCCCAGNGCCCACTAACTGTCGTCACTGTGCTAACCATCTTGTTGAGCCCATGTAGATTGAGACCAACACGGCCTTAGAACCACTAACCCAGTCCGCTAGCTCCCCGCGCTCAATTCCTACTGACCCGCGAGCCCAGCACACTCCTGCTGCACAGCCACCCCTGGCCCAGCCCGCGTCTGCCAATCCAGCACCAGCCGCTCCTCTTTCCTTTCATCGGATGGTCACCCGTGCCAAAGAGGGTGTTTTCCGGCCACGTTATCCTGCCTATCTTTGTCAGCATGCTTCTGGTCTCCTTTATGCCTTGATCTCCTCCTCAAAGCCTCGTGGTTTCAAATCTGCTGTCAAGATCCTGCCTGGCTTATTGCTATGAATGATGAAATTAAGGCCCTCCATGACAATCACACTTGGAAACTGGTGCCACGTCCCTCCAACACAAATATTGTGGGTTCTAAATGGGTTTTACGGACTAAATATCTCTTCGACGGATCCATTGATCGTCTCAAGGCTCGTTTTGTAAAGGATTATACTCAGCTTCTTGGCCTTGACTATACTGATACTTTCAATCCAGTGGTCAAGGCGTCCACCGTTCGTGTTGTGCTTTCACTCGCTGTTACTCATGGTTGGCCTCTCCGCCAACTTGATGTAAACAATGTCTTTCTCAACGGTGTTTTGCAGGAAAATGTCTATATGGAATAGCCCCCTAGTTATGTTGATCATCGTTTCCTGACCATATTTGCAAGCTCAAGAAAGCTCTCTATGGTTTAAAAGAGGCTCCTCATGCTTAGTTCCAACGCTTCAACTCTTTTTTAATTAAGTTTGGGTTTTCTTGCAGCCACGCTAACACCTCTCTGTTTGTCCTTTATCTCCAGCACCAACTCATTTATCTTGATGATATTATTGTTACGAGTAATGATCAGTTTCTCCTTGGTGTTTTTATTCACTAGCTGCATGCAGAGTTTGCCACCAAGGAGTTTGGCTCCCTCATCTACTTTCTGGGTCTTGAGGTCACCTCTGCTTCCGACCGTCTCTTTCTTAGTCAAACTAAGAATGCACATGACATTCTTGTTCGGGCTCAACTCTTGGATTGCAAACCTGTCACCACTCCCATGATTGTTGGACAGTGTCTCTCCTTTACGGGCCCTCACTTCTCTAACATCACTCTTTTTCGCTCTCTTGTCTGTGCATTGCAATATCTGACTATCACCGGCCTGACCTTGCCCACTCTGTCAACTCTGTCAGTTAGTTTTTGCATGCCCCCACTGAGGATCATTTTCAAACTGTCAAGCGCGTTCTTCACTATGTCAAGGGCACTCTCCACTTTGGTCTCACATTTACAGCCTTTACTTCTACTACTATTACTGCTTATTCTGATGCTGATTGGAGTTGTTGTCCAGATACTTGTCGCTCTACGTCAGGATATTCTATCTACCTTGGTGATAATCTTGTCTCTTGGTGTGCAAAGAAATAGACCACTGTCTCTCGATCCAACTGTGAATCTGAGTATCGTGCACTTGTCACCACTGCCGCTGAGGTCCTTTGGCTACAACATATTGTTCGTGATCTGCGTGTCACTACTCCTGCTCCACCACTTCTACTTTGTGACAACAAAAGTGCCATATTTCTCAGCTCTAACCTGATCTCTCACAAGCGCTCGAAGCACATTGATTTGGATTATCATTTTCTTCGTGAACTCGTGGTTGCTGGCACAATACACACTCAGCATGTTCCCTCTTCCTTGCAGATTGCCGATGTTTTCACCAAAAGTGTCTCTCGGCCACTCTTTGCTCTCTTCCGCTCCAAGCTTTGCGTATGCTCCAATTCCACGTTTAGCTTGCGTGGGGGGTGTTGAGGATACTCCAGAATCCTCTCCCGATATTCAGCAATCCTCTCCATATTTTTAGTAGTTGACTCATAATTGTAAATATATGTAATTCATTGTATAATTTACTTCCTTTTTTGTTTTGTTTCCTTTCTAATGTAAAGCTATACGTGTATGTATTTCTCTATAAATGAAAATACCTCTCCACCTCAAGAAGTGTGGTTGTTTCACAAAATACTCATCTGGCGAAAAAAAAAAAGGAAAATTTTCTACATAACAATTAACAACCGACTAGACTATACTGCATGATCATTAAACATATATGAATAGTACTACGTAGACTTTCTTCGAAGCCCTTATCTCTCTCTCCCTCCTCACGCTACGTGGGACGAGGTTGAAATTTGTTTCGTAAACTTCTTTCATCTTCTCACATGCATGCTTATAAAGATGCACACCCAATTGCGACCGTGAACTTCTAGGATCAAAATTCTCCTACATCACACTTGTTTCCTGATGTATAATTAACTCTGCGTACTTCATGACATATAGGCCACAATCTTGCTTGTAGGAAGAAATGTGGATATGTGTGAGACAATTACCAACATCATAGAATGGTAAAAGATCATTTCTTGAAGAAGATACTACGGATTTCGCGGTATGGGTATTGAAGGTGTGTCATCTTTGGGATGATTTGATTTAGGGTTTTTGATTTCATTCGAAAATGGAGCTATGTAATTTTGGGTTCAGATGACTTAAGGGCGGAATTATAGGGATTTTAGTCATTTATTGTGTCTTTTAATAGGCCCATCCGTATGAGTGACATGGGCTGTCCAAAATACATTAATGTGTATCTTTTGTGTTTCATTTTCTACTTTGTAAAATGCAGTTAAAATCGAATTAAAAAAAGGTGTAATGTATTATATGAATTATTATAATAATATAGGTATTACACGTAATTTACTCAAATTACCTGATACGGCAGGGCCGGACCTAGGCCCAAGCAAACTAGGCAATATCCTAGGGCTCTAATCCTAAGGGACCTCAAAATGGAAGAAATTACGTAGCCCAACTAAGAGATGAATTAATTAAAAATTCATTAGCTATAATTTTTTTTATATTCTAACTTAGGTTGAGTTATTTAAAATAATTTTTGACGAGTTTAATATACATTAATTATTAGATACCAAATGAGCACAGTATTGTTTTGGTAATATGGTTTAATTTGGAAACTAATATTACACATTAAGTACTTTACTTTAATTAATTATAAATGTTGTAAATAATATGACTTTGGTTCTTAATTAAACACATAAATTTATTGACTTCTTTATTCCTGTCTTTTTCTCTAGTTTATAAACATGTTTTCAGCACGATGTTTTTAGAAGGTAATAATTTTATAAGCATAATTATGTGAGTAACGTATGCTAAAATCAATTTGGTGACATGTGAATTTTTTTTATATACATATTCATTATAAGACGTGAATTTCTTCCCGGGAATTTTTGATTAATCATTCTACCATATGTATTTGGTGACATGCGCATTTCTTCTTAGCCTTTTATTTCTGCCACAATTAACGCGAATTTCATTTTGATACGACAATCAATTTGTGAATATGAATTCTTGCCTAATCTGTGTATGAATTTACTGCAATCAGTTTAGCATATATGCCCACAAGATTAGTTTAGAGGACGTTGACTGAAGAATTAACTCTTTTTGATTGTACGTATCCATCTATAAAACAATTGGTACTCGCGCATGCTCCGTCCGTTAATGTTGAATGCATATTTGTTTCAATTTTATTTTATTTTTTTGGCCTTTTGTTTATCATTCGATTAATTATCATATTCTTATTCTTTTTAATATTTAATGTAGTTTATGAATTTAGTACTCTTAAATTTGCCTATTACAAAATATTATTACTCCTAAAATAGCACACTATTATTTATAAATATTCTAATTAGATTTTATTTGCCCCGGAATAGCATAACTAAATACGATTTAACGTATATTATGTTTTTACTCTAGAAAAGTAAATCCTTGTATAATTTTCAACATTCCAGAAGAATGTTAACATTACTCTTGAAAAAGTAATGGTAAAATATAATGTGCTTTCGAAGTAACATGTATCACGAATAATATATATCACATTGTGTTCCTAAAAAAACACAAAATAAACAACTCAATCCTGAGTTGTAATTTTTAAAGGAAAATAATTTTCTATATTATCAATATTCAAGAAGAATATTAATTTATCGCTTTTGAAGAGCATGAATTATGATTTCCAATATTTTAGAAGAATATTAGCATATTGTTTTTGAAAAAATAATAATAAAAGACACCGTACTCTCGAAATAACACAGGTATCGAAAAATATGTCATTTTGAATTCATGTTTATCCTTGAATGAAAACGTATAACTCATGGCATATTCTTCGAAATTAAATAATTGAATTCAAATAGATATTCAATGAAGAATTAGACATTTTTTAATCCAATGAATTCCTATATGTCATTTATTCTCTTTATTAAAAATTAATCATTAAATATTATTAGCTAAAATTGTGACTGAATTTCTTATATTTCTAAAAATTAATTTGGGTGATAAATGGGGTCACATTATCCTTCACGTTGACCATCTAGATATTATTTGTTTCTAATAAATTTGGTACATCTACTAGATGATTGCATGGTATTCGCAACATGAAGTTTACGAAATTACTATTCAAATTTTAAATTATGAGCATAATTTTCAAATTATACAATCAAGAAACATGTGTCTTGTTAATGCTAGTGGTCCTAAATCTCAACGTTTGATAAGTATTAGTTGAGATGTCGATAAATGGTTTAACATTATTACTTGTTAAACTCATCCAATTAATTTAATTGAGAATAAAGTACTTCACATTTTTGTTTTAGTAAAGCTATTAATCATTATGCCAACATCATAATTCTCCATATTTTATAATTGGCTTATGATCAAAACCTAATTTTTTTCATTTAATTATTTTGATAGTGCAGTACATGCAAAATTAATTCACCGTAATGCACTGAGATGGAAAGTAAAAAATACTGAGAATGAATACATAATTTGAACATTTATCTCAAACGGGTGATATTTTATAACGTAATAACAATAATTGTCAATTTGATTGAACAATTCTCTTAGTATTAAAGGGAAGAATTAAGAAGTTGCAAATAATTTACAAATGCATCATTATCTAAACAAAATATAATTTGAACTAGAAATTCGAAGGATAATTTATTTAGATACATTTATTGATCAAAGAGATCATCAATATCCCACGCACCAATTTTAAATGCTCTAACACGAAGTGATGTCTTAGGAGCACAATTTGTTAGCATTATATTTTACATATCTATGGCACGCCTGAAGCAAGAAGGTATTCGACTCGAATACAAAAAATTTCCAAACAAAAATGGAGCATTTATCAAATATGATCCACATTAAAGATACATACTATTCATTTGAAATAAAAAAATTATTAAATCTCATAAGAGGTTTAGATACCTCAAATAATAAAAATTGAGATATCTTAATAAGGTATGATACTATGGAAAAAGAAATAAAATTGTAAAAGAAAAAATTTGTCAAGAATATTTTTGCACATGAAAAACTGCATCAGATTATGAATAGCAATGAATCGAAATAAATTCGTTGAACAATATTAATCGAATTAATGATTGGACAAATAAATGAAACAATCATACTAAAATTGAATTTTCTAGAGAAATCTGAAGTTTCCTGACGCTGCCCTAGTAAAATTAAACTTGCTAGAGAAATCTAAAATTTCTAAATCTAAAGTCTGAACACTAAAAGGTGTATACTTATGCAAAACGAAATTGAAAAAATTAAAGTCGTAATATGAAATGTACAAATCACTACATAATTAATTTCGTGAAAACTTATATAAATAGATAAATTATCATATGGTGAATGTCATTACTAGTCTCTATTTCATTAGCGTGGCAATGCATGAAATTTGATATGCATGATATAAATATGATCATATTCAACTTATCTTATATAAATTTAATACTATCATTGAAAGATTTCACCCCTATTTGGTGGGATTAAAATTAGATTTTTAATAAATTTTGATAAAAGTTTATAAAATGTGTGATTGCAAAATTTTGGAACCCATGAAATATATTAATAAAATTTATTATTGATTTAGATTTAGCTTTAAATTTAAATTTTATTTGGTACCAAACAAAGACTTAATATGCGTGAAGCATATATTTCAAGAAATATTATCATGAATGGGAGTGAATACGAGTTGTAGTCTTTTTCTCTTGACCAATATTTTGTTCTATTAGATTTTCCAGGTAAGGTTTTAATGAGACAACTTTGTAGTGTAATTAAAAGAATAATGTACTCTTTTTTTTTTCACTAGAATTTTTTTCACATGATTTTTCCTAATAATGTTTTAATGGAGCATATTTTTTGTGCAATGAATGTTCATAAACTAAAAAACATTTATCCTCGAAACAATACGCTGATTTGTATGAGACTCCCGAAGAGATTGATAAGAGCTATTTTTCCAATCATTATGTTATTACAGTCATCAAAAATTGATAAATAGCTGGTATGAAGATGGTGTTATTTGAATACATTGACGTATAAGAAGAGAATGAATTGATACCAGAATTGGAATCCGGGGGGAGGAGCAGTTGTGCTATTTTTCCTACGATTAAGTTTTGCCTCAATGAATTTTCTTGATAAGATTTTAGCAAGACATATTTTGAAATGTGTCATTCAATTAGTAGTGTTGTAAATAATATGATTATTAGTGAATGGCAATTATATTCCTACAACCATAGTTTTTGTTATCATTGTATCCCTAATTATTCCCTATAAATATGGGGTTTTGATTCTTAATAAAACACATAGGTCTATTGACATATTTATTTTTCTCCCTTTTTCTCTTCATTTTATAACAATGACTGCAGTTTGAGTTATCCAAATTAATTTTTTCTTAAGTCCATAATGTGTCATTTACTGCAAGCTTCGAAATGAGTTTAATATTGATGAATAATTCTCTTTCCTCCAATAAATACTCATTTAATCAAAATATATTATTCACTTCAAAAATTATTTTCACTTTAACCAATCAAGATCTCAAAATTATTAAAATGTTCTTGAATCAAATTCCTTAGAATCTAGTTATGTTTTTCGTCCCTAAATAATCTTAATTCATCACATTATTGTCTAAAAATGTATATTTCTCATAGGGATAGCAAAAAAAACTCATTCAATCCTATACCCGTGGGGCCCCACCTCGAATGTGATGGAAATTACTCGCCTAATCGGGTAAATGGAACAGGATGGGTGTGGGAATTATTGCCTGAAGAAGATACGGAAAATATAGTCATTGCTCCGCTACTTGACTCGTTTAAATTTAAGTTTTTTATCAAATAAAAGTAAAAGATTTATCATCATTTTTAAAGAGAACATAAATTGTTCTTAACAAATCAGAAAAAAAAAAAAAGCAATAATATTTACTAACTAAATATATAAATAAATGGGGCGATAGGGGTAAGAGACCTTACCTGGCCTATCCCACCTCGAACTTGTTTTGTCCCACTTTAACCGGGTATAAGAATGGGATAAGGTGACAAAAATACTCCACGGGATGGGGGTGGGAATGGTCAATCCGTCCAATACCCGTGCTCGTTGCCATTCCTAATTTCTCACTATTTTACAATCTAGTCCATAAATTTTGAATTTTTTTTTTTTTATCTATACAGGCCCGTATAGAGTTTAAGAATTGAAAATCAGTATTTTCCTTACAAGTCATTCTTGCAATATTCTCAAAATTTAAAATTACAATTATTAAGACTTTCCCAAGAACTTCTTAAACTTTCTAAAATTTTACCTTACTCGAGTTTCTCAATAAATAATTACTGAAGATTGTTGCTCACAGTCAGATAATATTTTTCATCAAGGGGATAATTCTACTAAATTTTATGTTACCCTACTTTCTCGAGTTGTCAGAGACCATTTTTCTCCTACTTTATCTTTTGGATTGAACCAAATTTTCTTTTAAAATAAATATATTATTTATTTAAAAATTAATTATTTTCAAGCTTAAAAAAAATTTACGTTTAAGGACCTTATGATAATGAATCGCTTATGGCCTTAATATTCTCGGGGCCGACACTGTGATAGGGATATAGGAAGGAGTCCTAAAAAGAAAGGCTTAAAGAAATATTTCCTAAATTTTTTATTATTCAATGAAAAAATCATATGGGCATACAAACGTGAAATTTTGTTGCTGAAATGCTACGAGACTGAGATGTAGCAGTAACTAAAGTTAAACCTACATTAATAGCTCTATTTGGCTTTTCATCACTGACTTTCTAGTCAATTTTAGAAGAATTTGTGGGCGGGTGTAATCATTAGGTGCATCGGGACATCCCAACTAAGTTGAAACATTCGTAACACCCTCATCAATCATCATCTATCCCAACCCTTTATTAGTAATAAAAAAAAATTAGAGTAAACAACGATAATCAAAATCGGTACAGCCCTTGAAAAATGGGGTAAACGAATTGCAACCTACTAAAGAGAACGATAATTACAATGATTGATAGTGTCATTAGAAACTAAGCATATGTTTGGTCTCCATTTTTTCATAACTCATTTTTCTCTAAACCAATTTCAATAACGCATTTCATCTTATCCACAATTTTATCTAACTTTCAACCACACATTTCATCATCTTTTATCAAAATCTTCTAAACATTTTATTTTTAACAAAACCAAATAAAGGCCAAGAGATAATAAAAATTTGGTGAAGAATTCCACAAGTGAGCCATCTAACTTCTCACTAAATACGAATAGAGAGTCACTTTTAAAGTCACCAACTGGCTTCACGAGTTACTTGATACATATTCTTGTTTCCATTGTAGATAATGCAACATATAACTATCCATGAGAAAATTCAAGTTCAAGAAGGTATAACATAATTCAAGAGCTTTTCCTGGGATTTATTTAATTGTCATTGCAAAACATGGTCTAATAGGAAATTATGTTCTCTTAAATAGGAATGGATCAATACTTTCATTCTCAATAGAAGTGAAAAGAATTCTCGACAAGAACATTCTTTTTCTTTATACTGTCCAACATCGATCTCTACATCAATGACATTTTTTTTCTTGGAATTTTTAATCTTTGAGAGACAAGCCTCTTTCCATTGCATTGTCCTTATGAAGAATTATCTCGTAACAAGATCACCTGACAATTAGTTTTTAATACGGTTCATGAGGAGGAATGCCATTTGGGGTCTAAAGTACTTGAAAATCTTCGTGAACATGTTCCTTCTAGGAGATTGCTTCATCGAATAGTGATAAATGATTGCTCAAGTGTTAGATAAAAAAACTCTGATGAATATGATAGCAAAAAATTAGATTCAATCACTCAAAGTATTTCAATGAGAAGATGAAGAAATAAATACAATGTAAGTTCAAAAATCTTCTCAAGAAATTTCTCGCTTTTAATGGATGATTGTAATAAATTAAGTACTAAGAGTGAAACGAGAGACTTTGATGAATACGATGATTTTACAAATTTAGTTCAATCAATCAAAGTTTCTATATGAAGAAGAAGAAGAATTTATGTAACGTAAGTATAAAAATCTTCTTCAAAAATTATCTCTCTTTCAATGAATAATTTGTGATAAATTATGTAATAAGAGAGAAATTAAAAACTTCGATCAATATGATGATTTTTCAAGTTTGATTAAATCAATCAAAATTTTAAATATGAAGAAGTGGAAATATTTATACAAAATAAGTGTAAAGATCTTCTTTAAAAATATATCTCTCATTTAATATTAATATAAGTAAATTAAGCACAAAAGATAGATGAAAAACTTTAATGAGAGAAATAATTTAAGAAATTTGATTCAACAATCAAAGTTTTTGTTATGAAGAAATAAATGTAAAAATATAAGTGCAAAGAAGATATTTTACAAATATATTTCACAAGAAAGCTCTCTTTTTTGTTGTTTGTGAATGCATAGTGAAGTAGTATTTA
>CAIGRP010124798.1:0-10379 GCA_903798385.1 Fraxinus cuspidata | reverse complement strand
CACTTGTTAAACAATTCAAAGAAAAACAAAGAAGAAAAAAGGAGAAAACTAGGGTTTCATTAATTCTCCATAATGCAATTGAAATACAAAAGATGATTTAACCTAGATACAAAGAGACTATATATAGGCTAAATAAAAGAAGTTGAAAAGATTATTCTACGCTTAATAAACAATAAAATAAAATAATCATATTTCTTAACAGTATTCACCACATAAATGATATATCGGTCTCCTTTGCTACTGTACTTGTCTATGACTGGATGGACAAACTTGTCTGGAATTAGCTCTTCCTTGATCTCTCCAGAGACGGGGAGATGTTCATCATCATCGGGAGATTTTCATCATCATCGTTCAATTCATATGACCTAGTTGGTTCCTCTTCATATTCATCCTCCTAAAGAGTGTTGTAAGAAGTGTTGAAAAGGCTTTCGTCGTCGGCCATCACAATAGCTATTTCTCTGATCCTGAGAGGTAACCTCCTCCGGAAACCTCTTTCTGGCAGGCTTACTCCTGCGGCACCACCTAAGTGGCCTCTCTAGTGTGCTACTACAGGTTCTTGAAGCCTGTACACTGGAGTTTCCTTGAAAGGTATTGCTGATAGGATTGTTTTCGTTTTTCTCCAACTTTTTCGGCATACCTATTTTTTGTGGTATTCTCCAGTTTCGCCAGTAAAGAATCATTTTCTACTGTCAGCACTTTCCAGCTTTTCGCCATTTCGTGAATAGTTTTCACCATGGACATTTTCTACCACAAGCGGCAGCGTTGTGCAGAAAAATGTCAGCTTGCACATTCACCAGCATTTTTTCTATTTGTCTCTTAGGATTCACATCACTATTTGGTGGACAGTCACTACATTCTTCAACTTCCACTTCCGAAGCCTTTACTTCTTCTAGTTTCTCTTCAATTGGATTCATGATTTCGAATTCACAAGGAATATTGGCTTTTATGACAAATTTCGTGGTCTACTTTGCTTCGTTACCCACAGACGGTGCTAATTTATTAACAATAAAAATTAGATCAAGTGATTTTATTGATAAGCAATTACCATCAAATTAAGAACGATCAACAAATTCTCTCACTTAACAATGAGTTTCATCTCCTAAATTTGCTAGTCTAGATGTTTAAACTAAAAAAGGAGGAGAAATAACTATTTAAGAAGGTGGTATTCAAATTGCATGCCATTCTTCAAATGGAGGAGGGTACAGATTTCCATCCAAGTGTTCGGGTAGTTTGGTAACTTTTACTCTATGTCACGTGGCTGCTCCTTATTGGTAATCTGATAACTGATTTTGGTTAAAGATCATGTTTTATTTATTTACCCATGTGCTTCTTAATAATAGCCTTGAGTATGGGATTGGTTCGCGATCGGATATACGAACCCTTTTGCTTCTTTATTTCCTTCGCTTTATCCTATGCTTTGTCCATGATACACTTTTGTCTATAGACCACGCTACAAGGTCAACAGTTTACGTATAAAATATTTTATTGTGTAAATGTGTGGTTGAAAATTAGTATGTAGAATAAAGAGTTTTGAAATAATGGTTGTCAAACTACGACTTAGTAAGATTAGTAGGGAAATTATGAAGATGCTTTGATAGTTGAACATGAATTTCAATGTGTTTTGATAGTTGAACTTGTTCTTACGATCTTAGAATGTAATGGTGTTTATTTAAAGAAATGTAATGTTGTTTATTTAAAGAAATCACAAATCGTTTGTCGCTTCATTTTTTAAATAAAGGATCACAATGTTTGGGCCTCTAGAGTAATTACGGAAGAATTTAGTTAAATATTGGATAAAAAAAATTTCATACTTTTTGTATGATCGAAAAGTAGCATTTTGATGTAGGGACTGAGCAATAAATAAAATGAGACGAACACGCCATCACAGATTTGTTGATTCCAAATGAATATCGCTACACGACCACCTTCTAGTTTTTGTTGACTCATAAAAATACCAGAAATCTAAGCATCAAAGATCCTATGATTTGCACACGAATACAAAATAATTTTTTGGACTCATTGATTTTTTAAATATCAAATATGAGAATTTAATAGATTGAAAAATATCTCAAAAATTATTCAAAACTCACTATTTACGACCTTTATTTAAAACATTAATTAAAATCTGGATAATTACTAAAATATAGATAATATCTAAACTCTTGATAATGACAAAAATTCAAAGATAATTATAAAATTAATAGTATTAATACATAATTAAAGATCAAACGCCCTCAAACAACTTAAAGTGCTAGAAAATAATTATAAGATAACAAGATTTGGCCCTTTTTTTTAGTTACAGGATCAGACTGTAAGACATTTGAACCTTTGATAAATATGAGTGTTTAATGTTGTGCGTATTATTATTATTATTAAACATGTTAATTACGTAGCTAAAAGTTTAGTTTCAACGTCTTACGGTTTAAATACAAGTAATATTTATGTTGAGAACTATATACATTCGGTAGGAGTTTATGTTTGCTATTACAATGCTAAGCAACCAAATAGCTCAAGGAGCAGTTGGAAAATTGTCATAAGAATGGTTGTACATTGTCGTAAATAGCAATTTGAAAGGTAAACCAATATTCAAAGGCTGGTAACCGCATGTGGATTTTTTCTTTCAATTCGTCACTCTTTTGAACTAGAAAAAATTACACGAATCACATTGTTTTCAAGAATATAGTTATATCAACTCAAATTGTTCAATGCCCAAAGCTTGGTTTGGCAATGGCACGCAAGGTCCTCTTAGTCTTGCTGCTCTAACCTCTAATAATGACTTCACGCGACTTTTTCCTGAATTCTTAGACACAAAATTCTCTAGTATATTTACTAAAGACGTGGCTCAGAAAAAATAACAAGGATAAATTAAAGATGGAGCTGGAGGCAAAAAATTATGGGCCTGTTTGGGTCGGATTAAAATCTGATTTTAATCTAATTCAAAATCAAATGATCAATATTAACCACATCTTTCTTTCATGAGTTCCACATCTTTTCAACTACACATTTCAAAAATTTCCATCACAATCCACTGAAAATCTAATTTTAATTCCCACCAATCACCCTCTATAAATAAATGCCAATTGCATAGAGATTTGAAACCAAATGGTACGGCTATAAGTCTTAAAAAGGATTTTAAAAACTTGTTTTATGACAAACATTATTTCATTTATATATATGTAAAAAAAAACTAAACCAAACATGGTCAAGATTCTCATTTCCAAGACTGCAGGTAGGAGATTGATTATATAGCATCATTTGACTATTGAATTTGAACACTCGAGCACAAAGCTTACCTTTTCCTTTTTGTGTTTACACATGACATTCTTGTTACATTTTCAATGAAAGATTATTTTTTCTTGGCCAAATCTGGCTGTTTTACTCAATTTATAATTTCATTGGGTTGTTAAGTTGTTGAAATTTGTACTCCTTATGTGAAATTCTTTCAAAATTAAAAGATGTTTAAGACGTCCATATTAATGTTTTGAAAATCAACTCGAATATTAAATTGAGAAATATAAGACCGCACATCAAAGAGTCGAACTCATGGTAAAAAAATAACCAAGTACATAAATTGAAACAAATTCTAGAGTGAATCATCCTATTTTAGTTGAAAGCATGCCAATTTTAAAGCTGAACTAGCTAGCTCTTAAACTATCATAATAGATTCCATTTTTATTTTATTTTATTTTATTTCGATGTATAATCAGATAAGTTCTCGATTTCTTCTATTGAGCTGATCCTGTTCTTACAATTTGATCCGTACACAATCAAAACTCATATATTATTTATAGCATATTTGGAAGATAGACTAAACACCAAAAATATTAAGAAAAAGAAACTAAAATCATTTTAAGGGAATGTTTGATGGATATTATCGAGGAAATAATGTATTTTAAATAGTGATATGATGGAAAATATGTGGTTAAAAAGTAAGAAAAAGTAATTGATGTGATGAAAAATATTATTTTATTGAAAAATGTGTGGTTGAAAAGAATCATGCTACACGTACAATATTGGTTGACAACATCCTATTTGGCATCATCATATTAATCCATTAAAAAAAAATTGTTTTCTACGTCACATGTTAGGATTTTGACAACACATGCTTGTCAACCATTATTGTCAACTAATGTTGTACGATTAGAACGAGTTTTGAAATAATATATTTTAAAAAAATATGTGTCAAATAGGTCCTAATTTCATTATATAGTATTCCACACCAAACTTGAACTACTATGTGTTTTGAGTCGTGCAATACGAAATTTTAAATGGGCTATCACATTGGACGTGTCCTCACTGAGTCTTGATCTATCATCCTCATCTCGTTGTCTTCAAATCAAATTTTGACACATCACTAAAATTTTAAAGTGTCAGTTTTACTGGTAGATAATTCATTTTTTTCTTTATATATTTTTCACATGCTGCTATAATTTGAATTTTTCAAAATTTGATTTTTAGGACAGAGATGGGGACAGAGACTCATCCCCGCAAAGCATAGGACAGCGTTCAAGACTCTTAATTGCACGGTTTGGTACTACGCGCTAAACAAACGTTTTTGAATGGACTATGCCAAACTGCACGCCCATTTATCTGAGCAGGGCAGCGTCCAAGAACTCAAATCTCCAGAGTTGGATAAAGGTCCCTTTCAATTGCTTCTGAGCAGAAAATAGATGACTAAACAAACAACAAGGCATTCTTGTAGATCCAATTTGAATGCCAGGAAAAAAGTAGCAGTAAAAAACAAAGCCAACTGGCTAAAAAACCCACTGGTTTTTCTTTATATAATACCATGAAAGGGATTAGAACAAAATGAACACAATTTCTTCACTTAACCATATAAAATCTTTGATATGCAGAAAAAATGCAATAAAGTATCAACTTCTTCAGCTCCCACAGATTAAAATATTATCACGTGCCTAGCCACATGACCACACACTGAAATTGTAACAACTAATATGGAAGTCAGGGTTGTAACGTGATACAGTCAAAGAAGCATCACATGATGATCCACTTGCATTGGATTCCCAGTAGATTTTCAAGAAATTTAGGTATATAGACCTCAAAAACAAGAACTTATATCACTCACACCTTCAAATTGCCATCACAAAATTTCTTGTGTCATCTTTTTATCAAACAAAAGTAAAAAGTACTCGAAACATAATTATGATGTCCCACTTTAGAATGATGGTCTCTTCTGTTCTTGCACTAGTGCTGATTCTGCAATCTCACCTGCACGTAGCACAAGGAGCCCGTCTCATCACAGAGACAAAAGCATCCTCTAAAAGCATAGATTCATCTACACAAGCTTTTAAAAGTATGCATCCAGACGAGAAGAATCCATTCAAGAAGGTGAAATCGAGCTTCCGAAGAGTACCTCCAAGTAGATCAAATCCCACGCAGAATAAGTAACTTCTAACTCCCAAAATGTTCAAGCCAATTTCCTCCATAAGAAGCTTTACTCAGACATCATTTTCTTGTACCAGGTGCAAGCCTCCATAGGATTACTGAAGACATAATCAACAAAGAGTACCTACCAACAAATTCTTTCATTTGGATTTGAAGTAGTTAGCTGCTGTATATTGGAGTTTATGCATTTTTTTCGAGGACAAGATGACTTTCTGCACCTTGTAATGCAACCAGTTTTGATTTAGTCACATTTTGTTGTTTAATGTAATTTTCAACTTAGATGTATGAAATCAACAGTTCTCTTTGTAGCAGCAAAGGTCCATCTCCCTGCCGAATCCAATTTTGCCTAAGCTCCATAGCATATTACATTTAAACAAAGAACGAAAATTGCACAAGAAAATATGATAATGACATTATAATCTGTCCGATTTGAGGCTAAAGCTGAAAACTAGATCACAGTATCAAAGATAACAAAAAATCAAATACTATCAGATTTATATCCCACTCTTCTGTTTCTTTTGCAAAGATTTTTACAAAGCATCTTCCCTGCGCCGTTGTTTCTCCACAACAGTAGTCGGTTTATCATCTGGAAGAAAATTTCCCCCTTTAATATTCTTCGTAGCACTACTAGTATTTTCCATTTTATGCTTTTTGTTTTTGCCTTTAAAAGCACCATTGTCCATCACATCTTTGGCAAAGCCAGCCCTTTCTGGCACCTGTTTATTGCCTGACCTTTTTAATTTAACAGAATGAGGTGAGCCAAGAATTGGGAACCAGAGTTGGGAGTGAAATCATTTGATAGACGAGTGTCAATCTCTTTTCTCATGCCCTTCAACTTTTCCTTCTGTGATTTGTAACGAGTATCTACAAGAAAGCTTTCACTTTGTGAAGCCTTGGTTTCTTTTGGTCCAAATGCTGAATAAAACTCTTCATAAGCAGACTGCTTTGAAGCTTGTCTTGATTTCCATAGATCCGGATTTCTTGCAAATCTGTTACAACAAGATTGAAAGGGTATTAGTTTCAAGGAAAATGCTACATGTATACCGGGTTTACAGTGTACAGCCCCCCTCACAATAGGGGGCAAGTTTAATGTTTCACTGGCCACTGAACTTTGCACTATGTCACGATTTACTCATCGAACTTCATAAGTTGTCCCACTAGCCACTTAACTTTACTCTGTTAGTGTCCATCACTCATTGGGTGGATGACATTTTAAAAAATGTTCACGTGGCAGACGGAATAATGACATGTTCAGTTATCTTTGGCCAAATCACGTCCACATCATCACAAACAAGCCTTTCACCTCTCATTCTATAAAAGGCGACATCCCCAATTAAAATCCAAAACCAACACTCGTGATTTGCAGAATAGTTGAAGCTTAATCCCTAATTTCCCAAAATCAAATTGTCATTCGAAACCTAGTCCCCAAACTCGAAAAATCTGATTATCGATCTCCATCCCGCCGTTCGTGACCAGTACAATAGCCCAGCCAGAAGTAGCATCTGTTTGATTTGAGAAGTTCGACTTCGAGCAAGACGCTTGAGTGTGCACATGGATGGAACAATTGAAGGTAAATTCGATAGTGCAAAGAAGTTGTATGTTTGAATTTAACTATCTTCAAATGGGTTCTCTCTCCATCCATCTGTTTGAATTGTGATGAGTTCTTTGTGCTAAGTAACGACCCTAAATGTGTCCCCCATCGCTAGGCTAAGTTTAGTTTGTGGGTTACAACAAATTGGGCATTCTTCTTTGCAAAACTTTTTAAGCGTGATTCTACTCATCGTGGTTGTCACAATTTTGAATGGTAGTTTAATGGTGTTGTAATTTTGAATGGAGGAAGGGAAAGGGGTTGCAGTAGAGCGGGAAGGGGGAAGGGCTGAGTAGGTGTTACAATTATGAATGGATTCTATTATGTAATTGTTTCAATAATTACATACAAATGTCCCGTTTGACTTGGCTGAACATGTTTGCATAGCTTAATCCCATTTTTTAAAACCGTTGTCATTGTCTTTATTTTCTTCCATTGTTAATTCTGATGTGAAAGAAATACATTATATGAATCTAATGTGGTTCAATTGTATGACAGATTGTGAGGAAGATCCGGACTTCTTAGAATCCGCCACGACTTTGAGTCCGTGACGATGGCATCGAATATGATAGATACGTAACTGATGGGATTGAAATTGGATCGGCCGGCCATGACGATGAAGTACAGGAAGAACGAGAAGAAGGCAACGAAAACAAGTTGGATGAATTAGAACTACCGTTGTCGGAGGATCTACTCTCCCAATGTTCATCAGATGAGGATGGCAATTATCACTTTTGAAATATTATTTTGTCCGGTGTAAAAAAAAAAAAAAAAAAATCAGAGCCTGTAGATCATAAAAACCAGGAGTCAAAACTGCATCAGAGGCAACCTTCTCATAATTATCAAAAAGGTACAACTATAGCAATGATAGATAAATATGTACATCCATTACGAAGTTTGTTGCATAAAAACATTGAGATTACAAACATAAATTCCAAATTACTGGGATTAACCTACAATTCGAAGTTCGACGTGAATGAAAAGATTACAAAACCAGTGAATTACACAAATTTGAGAATAACATAAATAGTTGAGTTTCACGGAGCTCCGCCATTTTGTTTCCCGTTATCCTTCTCTCATTTTCCCTTGCGGAAAGTAAATTTGACAGAGATATCCACGTCATTTTCTTCGGTTATTTTAGCAACATGCTTCAACAAACCCGACAACTCGTGAATTTTTGATGTAGCACTTGACTAACCCTCATATTGACAATATTCGTCTTCGTCGAGCCACTTGAAATGAGTGCAATCATTAGTACATCAGAAGAATAGCTGTCCTAAGTTTTCAGTCCTCCTTTCAACCTCCATGCATTTCTAAATTCCCTTGCCGCATACTGGGCACAATTCCTTCGTCAGACAATCCAACAAGTAGTGGCCCGACTTTAGGCAACCATGACAAATCCCTTTGTTNTTGCCGCATACTGGGCACAATTCCTTCGTCAGACAATCCAACAAGTAGTGGCCCGACTTTAGGCAACCATGACAAATCCCTTTGTTCTTTCCCCCCATTATAATATGCTGATGCAGCCAAAAAATGAAAATAAAATCAGATCGCAAAATCATATTTATTTCAACTAGTAAGTGGGTGATCATCAGTAAATGTACAAATGTTGCCGCTCACTTTTACTTGACTAAACATCACCAGCAAAGCCAAGAAACCAGTGAAGGTGCAAAATGAATTATATCAACATGTTCTACAATTTATTCCATGGTTAATTAATGGCTCAAATAAAATAGATGTTGCTTCCTAAGTGCATAACTGGTAAAATAATTGAAATACATTAGCATTATTCCATCTGCTCCTGCACATCTGGAAAAGAACATAACAAAATATCATACCAAACTGTCAAATGGAGTCTCAAGGTTGATATTTGAATGAACCCAGCATGACTGTATCGCATACAAGGAGACGGTTCAGTGACATAGTCGAGCACGATGCCAAATCTATGTCACGTGGAATATCCCATTAATCAACACATTCAACATTAGAGCTCTTAATAATCAAGAACTGTACAATATTAGTTTGGGACAACCGAACACATACAATGCCCACATCGATCTACCCAAATTTTCACATTTGCTCATTTTCATCAAATAACTTCACTGGATAAAGAAATTGTACAGAAAAGTAGTTGTATCATTTGATTCCCATTTACTATATTTCCAATAGTTTAAATTTCAGAAAAATAAAAATAGCGAGCACGACTTCTTACCTGCTTCGGGATACCGTTGTTTACCTAGAAGAATTCTATTGGTTTTCGGAACTCATCAGACTTCGCCTCATAATTGGAGTAATGGATTTTCGGAACTATTAAGACGGATATCGGAGAAGATTCTTGGGATGAAGTTAGGGTTCTTCTTCTTCAGTAAAATGTCTATGATTTGGGAGGAAGGTGAAATTTTGAGGCTTGTTTAAACGTGTATGATATTATAAAACCGCGATTTTAATATGTTGAGGTGGTCAATGATTTGGCAAAACATTCAATACTTGTAAGGATTTAACCGGCCAGCCAAACTTTCCGTCTACCTAGTAGGCATGTCAATTAATAGATTTGGGCCGGTGAGTAATTGACAGTAACGGATCAAAGTACAGTGGCCATCAGGAAAAGTTTGAAAGTTTGGTGAGTAAGTCGTGACATAACCCAAAGTTCAGTGGCTAATGAAACATATAACTCTAGGGGGACCCACAAATTTTTTATTCGAGGTGGGCCCTCGTTTTTTGTGAGTGGAGTGTATACCCCGGTGTGCAGATAGCATTTTCCTTAGGGCCTGTTTGAAGGGCCTAATTTTCCAAGGAAAATGGAAAACAAATTCTATTTCCCACTTTTTAACATGTTTGATAGTTTTATTTTTTCAGTCAAAATATTTCCGTCCTTCAGCTGGGAATTCATTTCCCGGGCAAGTTAGAATTGTTATTTACCCATTCCCCTTCCCCTCACGCTGGAACTCGCTCCCGTCTTCCTTCCACGCCGAATCAATTGCTATCGTTTTCTAGTTTAGCCCACCCGAAGACCATCTTCTCTAGTCGTCTGTCACGACAAACTCTGCGTCGATTTCTTGGTGTCAAAACGGGTATGGTTCGTAGTGTACTGAAATTAATTTGGATTTTTTTTTCTTTGTTCTGCAATTTCATAACATGGGCTTCATAACAGTGGGTTTCTTTTTTTTGTTCTGCATTCTTGGATCCCAGTTTGCTGAAATTGTACCGTTCGAACTGTGTGTTGAGTAAAGTTCAAATACTGTTGAATAATGGATCTAATTCGAACTTAAATTAAACACCGATCGATTTCTCTATCGACCGATCCGTTACAGGTGAGAGGTCCCACCCGAATCCCCCCTTGTTTTATCTATTGTCGGTGGATAGAGATGGAAGCGGCATGTAATCT